>UFQX01000910.1:34564-49935 GCA_900497675.1 Arapaima gigas | reverse complement strand
CCCCCCCCCCCCCCCCGTTTTGTAAATACGACAACTCGAGCAGCACCTACCAACACGGCCTCCGCCACCTCCCTCGCACCGTCTGACTTTTCTGGGACCAGGGTGTCGGTAACAGGTTCTCCTCCAGCTGGTGGTCTGGGGCCCACACACGTGAGCCTCCCACCCTTGGCAGCCCGTTTCTGGGCCTTTCGACAGGTAACGAGACACGTGGCATAAAGTCACAGAGTGACAACAACCTGCTGCTCGGCGTGCAGCTGCGGCTCCCTACCTCCTCGGTCACGCGAGTCCAGTTCAGCTTGAAGATGAGGGTGATGAAGAAGAAAGTCTGGAGGACGACACATATGAGAAGCCCCAACCACAGCCCTGGGAGAGGGGAGAACGAAAGACTGTGACCCACCGTAAGCTTATCAGAAGCCTCAACTTGGGGATCATGGATCCGCTGTGAGTATTATTTCCCCCCGTCCACCCAGGGCAGAAAAAACCCCGTTTGAGCTAGTAAATACATTTAACCTCCCAGTAAATGTGTGCTTTTGAAGCAAAGATGAGGGACTGTTTGTTGGGAAGAGACAGAAGGGTGGAAAGGGGATGTTTACCAGATATCCTCAGTTCAGCGGCAAACATCAGAGAGATGCCTACAGGGAGGCCGATGGAGTAGTAGCAGACGAGGTTGGCGACCGCGGCAATCTTCTGCTTGCCGGCCCCCAGCAGAATCCCGGAACTGACGCACTGGAGAGTCGCAGAAGCACAGTCACTTTGGCCCCTCGCGTCGACTCCCCGACACTAATGAGACATTTGGCTTCCGTGTCCGACCTGTTCCGATCGCTGCCCTCTGGTTACGCGGTGTAACTCAGTAACCGCCAGTAAATCCCGCTGCTCCTTCTTCTATTTATTTCCTAACTTTCGAGTGACGTGAAGTGACGACGTGGAAAACTCACCACAAGCGCATCAAAAAACTGGAGGAAGATGTACACAGTGACCATGCTGGATACCAGATCCACGATGTTCCTAGCAGCAGGACACAGGTGAGCGTGAAAGGAGACACAAAAATTGTCTGTGAGTCCCGGCTGAAGGGAGCAGAGCGGACAGCGTAAGCGAAGCCGGGACTCACACGTCGCCGGTGAAGATGAAGCCGATCACGGTCTTGGTGGCGCCCAGAACCGCACCCTGAAGCACAGCCAGGACACCTGCGGCAACAAGCGGCGGTTCGCGTACCGAGGGTCAGAAGACCGACGTCCGGCTAACTGCCCTTCGCGGGTGGCCGAATGTCGTCGGGATGACGCAAATACAAGTTTATCGCCGTGTACGGAGTTCCGCGTCACTCTCGAGCAAAGTGCCCCGTCGTTCCCGAGCGCGACACGGGAGACCCGGCCCGGGCCCTCCCGACTCACCTGAGAGCACCAGAGAGACCTTGCTGGTGGTGAGGGCGCTGGCTGTGTCCCCCGCGCCCAGGGCGTTGCCCACCCGCACGCAGGCCGCCGCGTGGATTCCCAGTGGGAACTGGAAACACAGCACAGGCACGATTACCGCTTCAGGACAAACGGGACAGCGGCAGGAATAACATTTCAGACCAATTTATTTCATTACATCGCATCTCCACTTGTGGGGCTTTTCTCTTCCAAACCACCTGTGTTCCCCCTCCCAGCCAGAAGATGTCAGGAATCGCCCTCAGACGCAGTCTATCGACTTTCAGGCGACTCGGGCCAGACGGGCGCGTTTCGCAGGCGTCCGCAGCCTGACTGCCTTATTCAACTGGCCTCCACAGTGTTTACAGCCCCTCTCTGGACTCCGTCGGATGGATGAAGGATAATGAGAAGACGAACGTTCACACGGCCGCAGCATCTGTCAGCCCTGCGGGTGGCGCTGAGCAGTGTCCCCAGAGAGCGTATTTTCATCTACAGTCATTTTGAATTAGTTTCAAGTCGTTTTGAACATCGTTCTCGGTTTTCACAGTAAAGCTGATTATACAGCCTTGGAGCTGTGTGAGGAACCATCTCAGATCCACACACAGTCAAACTGAAACCCAGATCCCAAACCGCAGCCCAGCGGCTGGGAGGAACCAGCATTATCCTGGCAAGCAAGTGCCTTTCGTTTATTATAGCTACATCCGTGATTTTTACAGCACCTCACCTGCAAATAAACGCGGGAAGGTCTGTAGTAATGTTTTACTGATCGCGACTTACGGGGCAAAGTGTGATTGGCGTTACGAACAAAACAAGCGACAGACAGCTGGAACTTGGACTCGCCAATATCTTAAAGTAACGCAAAGACACGCGCAGCACGGCAGAGAGGAAGGCGTGTGCAGCTGCGACTGGGATTCTGCTGAAGTCTGGGCTTCAAAAACCCATCAAAGTTGAGTCAGAGACCTTCCCTTATACACCACGCCCTGTATTGCGCAGCAGGGTGGTTAATGAGTGCTGTGGGACCCTTGGGGGTTAAGCACAGGCCACCTTTGCACAGCGTACCATGTAGGTTATGGTCCCGATCTCCAGGAGCACATGCTGGGCTGCCAAGTCCACCTCCCCCAGCATGCCTGGTCACAGGAGAGGAGGGAGGGACAGGTGGGAGGGGAGGGGAGGGGAGGGGAGGGGAGGGGGAGAAAGGAGAAAAAGGAGGGGTGGGAGGAGGGAGAGGAGGGACAGGTGGGAGAGAAAAGGAGGGGCAAACGGCACGTCGGCTTCCAAATCTCTGCAAAACCCTCAGAAAACAGTTCCAAATCTCCAAAGTGTTGCATTTGGAGCCAAACTTATGTCCCGAGAAAGAGGTGCAAGTGTGACTTAGAATGAGTTATGAACATGTATGAACTGAAAACATTCAAGCCGTTCTTAGAATATTTATCATACAGGTGAAAATGAATCGAACAAAGTGAACGTTATGTGTCGCGTGTTACGTCGTGCGGTTATTTGTCAAAAGCTCGAATGAGACCAGTTAAGTCGGAACATGTCCCGGTTTGAGTGTTCCGGGCGCAGCGGCGGAGACGGGCGGTACCTGCCAGGAAGCCGCCGATCTCGTAGATCCACCACTCAAAGCAGACCATGAGAGTGCTGGGGACGGCCAGCTGCATGTAGGAGCCCCACTCCTGCAGCGAAGCAAGAGACCATCCTGTGAGGGGACAGAGAGGCAGTGACGTCAACCCCCCGCTTGCGCGCCTCGCGTCTCCAACAGAAGACCCCCGGCCTCAGGAGGTCTGGAAAACACCCAGTTTTCAGTGCTCATTTTTAGGACTGAGCCCTGCAGGACCTCGCTTTTGAAAGCCACTCACCTCCCCAAGTTTTCACGTGCAGCTGCTTCCAGCGAATATAAGCTAGTAGGAGGATGGAGCTGTAGATGTGGGACAGGCTGTTGGCTATTGCTGACCCCCTGCGCACACACACACACAGAGAAGCACAACACCGTACCTGTGTATGATGTCCTTCAGGTACACGCTCTAACTGTACAGCCAAAATAACAATAGTATGAGAGGAATAGTGATGATGGGCAAGAGAAAGCAGACCTACTTCACTCCCAGGCCCATCCAGAAGAGCAGGAGGTAGTTGGTGCCGACATTGATGACGTTGGCCAGCGCTGCCACGTACAACTGGGGCAGAGTTATTCCCTGGACACACGGGGGCCGGGGGTTCACACAACCACCACGCGATCCGTTTCGTTACTGTCCCCTGAGCTACTGCACGTGGGGTCAGATGCCCTCAGAAGGGCCTCCTAGTCACCGTCGTGTTACTTTGCTCTCCATCAGCGCTGCTAGTGATGCCAGTAAATGAATCCGTAGCAGAGAACTGTACTGTAATGAAGTGCTTTCACTCCGTCCCCCGAAGTCGGGGTAAATTCGACTCCCCGACTGCCCTCAGCACAAATGAAGACTTGAGAAAAGGGGAAAACTGTACCTGGTTCTGCAGATACGCCACTTGCAACTGGTGCAGAAACATGGCCTGAATGCAGCACAGGAATGAGGGACAAAAAGCTGTTTTAGTGCAGCAGGAAGGAGCTGGGGTCAAGACACAGTTCAGCCTCAGCCAGCGCGCACACATGCGCACACACACACACACACACACACACACACACACACTCTTCGCCTACTCACTGGGACGGCCGGCAGGAACGCCGTCACGTACAGCTGCGCAACCCTGTAGTGGGAAAAGCGGCACAAAACACACTCAGGTTGATCTGACACCAGAACACGTGCAAATATATGTGGTCACGGTCACGACGAGACGTCGGTTGAGGGGTCGTGGTGGGAGCCACAAGCCCCACCCCCCCTCACATCTTCCTCCTGCGCAGCTTAATAGATTTCAAACATCTGAAGTCATTGTGTGTCTGAATTCAGCAGCTTGTGACGTGAGAGACGAGGAGCAGCTGAGCAGCTGGTGAGTTTTAATCCCACTCCGATGGCTTTTCCTTCTAAAACACTCGGATTTTACGACAGATCCGTCCCTGTGAGTCTAAGCAGGCCGTTTAACCGTATTCTTACAGCAGCCATGTTGTCCTGAGAACAACAAAATGACTCATTTCTACAAGGATCGTTCAAAATCCAACATTGGAAATCCAGTAATGCGGCAATATTACGTGCCAGACTTAGGTGTTTGTCAGCCTCATACAGCGCGTTTCTAAAGGTGGAAAACGTACAAGTGGATCAGGCTCAACCGAAAATTGGCTCCCGGCAGCCGGTAGCGTTTCGGTTTCGGACCTGGATTTATGAAACGTTCGACTTCCTGGGGTCTCTGTACTCATGAAGCATTAGGCAGAAATATTAGGCAGGGGAGGATTAATGGTCTTTACGGGAAAAATAAAAAATGTATTTAAAGTAATGAAAATCTGAGGCGGCCTAACACTTCCTACCGAGTCAGCGGCCGAACCTCATTTGTTCCGGTGAAGTGTAAATATGCGGGTAAATGTAACGCGTAAACCCGTAAGCTGCTTAAGTCCGTCGCGGCGAAAAGCTGCGGGGGCAGCGAGCGGGGAAGCGCGGGTTCCGCTCACCTGGCCACGTCGGGTTCCTGCCACAGGGCGATCAGCGCCGACTCGGCGTTGAGGAGCACAGCCCAGCAGGGCAGGCAGAAGAGCAGCAGAATCAGGATGCTGCGCTGCAGGATCTCCCCGACACGCTTCAGGTTCCTGCCCCCGTATGTCTGTGGAAGGGGAGAGACGGGCAGCACGAGGGCTCAACACGGCTCCCAAGGAGATTTTTACCCAGAAAGCTGCAGATCCGAGGGCCGGGAGGGGTCCTACTGTGGGGCCCTTCTGGAAAATTCTGAAATGACTTTATTAAAATCCACCCATCCATCCAGCGCGCCGCTCATGTGGAGTCACTAAGCACCGGGCCAGAGGACCACAGCCGGGGTGGGATGCCGGTCCACTACAGAGCAGCCACACATATGCACACGCTGTGGCACATTGGCAGTGACCAAGGAACCTGGAGCACATGTTTTTGGACCGTGGGAGGAACCCTGAAGAGGAGACCGCTCGGAAGGAGCGGGACTGAAACCTGCTGCTGTGCTAACATGTCAACATTGCTAAAGGGCTACAACCCCTCACAGCGTCAGGGGGTTTAGGCTGCTTAGGCTGCTTTGAAAACATACTGAGATGTTTGCTTGCAGCTGAGAAGCACGGTGGGAGACATCGCTGCCTGGTGCGTGGAAGGCTGGGAGTTTGAGCTGGGAATATCGGCTGTACTCGAAATAAGACCCCCTGCGGTATGTCTGCGTCCCCTCAGGGGGGTTACAGGCAGGTTGAAAGAGTGTTGCCAGGCTGCGCTGGCAGGGTTAACAAGGTCTCAGTCGGCTCCTTGAGGAACCGCGACCGTTCGGTGACCCACGTCTGCTGGAGCAGCGATAAACAGTCAACGTCTGATGATGTGGACCCAGTGGAAATCTGCTGCTTCATCCAACCCCCAAAACACGGAGGAAATGTGGGTAAAAAAAGCCGTTATCCTGTTAGCCACGAGAAAAAAGCCACCCTGTGGTGAGACGCCATCGCGAGAACCTCCAAGAGCAAGAAGTAGCAGGATCCAGGTGGAAACAGCGCACACTGAGACCCCCCCATCCAGCTCCAAGAACGTTTAGAAGGAACGTGGCTCGGACACAGCTAAGGCTAAATGGGGGGGTGGCGCAAGGAACGGTGGCAGCAACGGAGCGAAGGTGTTGCGGGACTTCCAGAGCGAGAAGAGGGAGAGAAAAGGCAGTGGTGACAGACGTAGTTCTTTCAAGCAGGTTCAGAAAGATGGAATGTGGAGGAAGAACAGGCAGTGAGAGAGGAACTTGAGAGGACGTGGAGGGTGGAAATGACCATGGTCCTGTTGTTGGTAGAAGAACCCTGGAACCAGCGTCAGGCTGACGGTCCTCAGCCGTTTATGTGAAGCAGCGACGTGTGCAGAGGTAACAAGGACCCAGCAGAACTCGGGCGTTTCCTCACCGAGCCTTTTGCGCTGCGGCATTTTGACGTCTTGGTGTGGATCTCAGCAAAAGCAGGACTGAACATCGGTGAAGGTGTGAAGCAGCCGACACACGGCGTTCCGGTTCCAGGCCACAGTCAGACCCGTTTCCCCAAAGTGCCTCTTTTGTACGATTATGATGACAATAGAAAAGACAAGAACTCACCTGCGACACTAAGGTGTCACACGCCAAAGCAAGGCCGTATCCTACAGCCGTCGTGGTGACGTTTATTGTCTGAAAGGCGAAGACAGAGACGAGCGTCACTTAATTCACCTCGCCGGCTTTGTGAAGCCTCCAGAACACCTGCGTCTTGCTGCTCTTGAGGCTCCACAGCAGCCGACCGCTTTTCCCCTTCAGGGACTAACAGGGCGACGGGGCATTTTTCCATCAACGGAACAGGAAGACAGAGAAGGTAAGAACGTCACGTCACGTCACATCACACAGATGACCACGTGGCTGCGTCAACCGCAGCGTCTCACCCTCCTGGCGCTAACAGTGAAGGTATGAAAGCGTTACCGCTGACGCCAGGCCGTAGCCCGCCAGCTCCGTGTTCCCCAGGTGGCCGCAGAAAATGGTGTTGACAAAGAGAAGCAGGAAGTTGAGGATCCGGGACGCCAGCTGGGGAGACACAGAAACCCCAAAAACAAGTTTAAATCCCCGGGTGGCGACATGTCGAGTTTCACACGTGCCAGACGTTGCACGCGGGAACCGGACAGGATGTGTGGCTGACACGGCGCTGGCGGGTGTCACACGTCACGCTGTGGCAACATTCAGCGGGAAGAAGGTGGCCGCATAACCCCCCCCCCCCCCCCCCCNCCCGCCCCGCTAGATGTACCCCCCTCTATATATGTACCGGGGGGGCCTTGGCCCCAAAACCCCCCCCCCCCCCCCCCACACACACACACACACACACATCGCAGGGTCAATTAGTCGGACGCGGACCCCCCCGTTCGCCCACGGCGATTTATTTCCGACATCCCTCACACGAGGCCCGAGTCCCCTGCTCCTGCCTCCCTGTGTAGCTGAAGGACGTGGTGCGGGCCCCGTTACCGTGGGAACCGTGTGACTGGCAAACAGAACGGGCAGTGTTGCGGGGGGGGGGGGTCTCTTGCACCCCTCTCCCCAAGTCCTCACCAGGGGCCCGGTCAGGCGCAGCAGCTGCCGCAGCTCCTCTCCGTACGCGGCGGGCATCCAGCGTCGCGTGCAGCCCCAACGGAGGAGCCCGGGGCCGGGAGCCGTCGCCGGGGCGACCTGCCCGCTGCCGCGCGGGCGTCCGAGCACGTCCCGTGTCCCGTTCTTCTCCGTTCTCTGCATGTTCTCCTCGGAAGAAGCGCTGGAGGGAGCGGAGAGATCGTGAGGCAAGCGGAGGAGAAGAGGGGGCAGGAGAGGGAGCGAGATAGAGACAGAAATTCCTTCCACCCCGGAGAAAGACTCGTTCAAAAGTCCATGGAGGCAAAGGCAGCAGAAAAGCGAGGAAGGAGGGAGAAAAGGAGCCGCCGTGGGTTACTGATTAAGTACCCGGCAGCCTGGCGTTCCTCACGGCGGCTGTAGGCACTGCCACGGTCAATCCGTTTAGAAGCTCCTGCACAAGCACAGCAGCGCTGGGGTACAAGGGGTGGCAGGAGGCAGGAGGCTGGGGGGGGTCAGGCCTCGTGACGTCACACTAATCTTATCAGGAATACCTATATAAACAGCTAAGCATTTTCTTTTCAAGGTCCTGCTGCTGGTGCTGCTTTTGCCGGATTTCTTTTAGCCCCTCTTAATTAACGGACGCGGTAAACCGGCATTCCTCTTCCCTCCGCCGCGCGGCTCCGCGGGGGGCTTCGCGCCTTCCTACGGGTTCACCTCAGGCTGCGGGGGAGCCTCGGGGTCGCCGCCCGACGCCCCCGCGAACACGCTGCTGGCCTCAGGTCGCCGGACGGGAGAAAAGTCGACTCCAAAGTCTGATCCCGTCACGGCTTTTGTGATACAGGTGTTTATTTATGACATGATGCAGAAAGAAGCCAGAGAGACATTTGTTAGACACCATGTTGCTGCTTGCTGAGGGGGGCAGGAATGCGGTCAGTTGTGAGGTTCAGGTGAAGGTCACCGCTCAACATTCCCATCGAGGAAGAAAAAGCCATCAATGTGACTCCGTCGTTTTTACAGTGAACCTTTGATCACCGGTTCCTTCACGTCCCCCTGTTGACTGGGTCTTATCATTTGGTTATTATATACTGAACACACACAGTCACACACACACACACACACACACATACACTCACTCACACAGACACTCACTCACACACACAGTTATACACACACACACACACACTGACACAGTCATACACACACACACACACACACAGTCATACACACACACACACACATACACTCACTCACACACACAGTTATAAACACACACACACACACACTGACAGTCATACACACACACACACAGACACAGTTATAAACACACACACACACTCACTGACACAGTCATACACACACACAAACAGACACACACACACAGACATTCACTCACTCACACACACAGTTATAAACACACACACTCACTGACACACAGATATACACACACACACATACACACACACACACAGATATATACACACATACACACACACACACACACACACAGGTCACTGTCCTGTGGTGACACCTTGATGTGTGTTTGTTGGACGACAGTTTTCTGTATTGAGCAACACTGTTGAGCCACAGTCGCCGGTCGCCGTCCCCGGGAACCGAGCCGGGAGGTGTGACAATTGCGGGGGGGGGGGGGTGACACCTGCAGCTACAGGTTCTCTTTCCTTTGTCCGGGGGGTCTGAGGGAGGAAACCCACGCATTTGCCCTGAAGAGCTTAAAAGTCTCCGGAAATGTGCTTGGCAGCTCCTTTAGCGACAGCGACGTTCCCTCGTGTCACCGTGTCTTCACAGCCCAGGTGACATTATAAAAGTTTAGTGGCTGGAAGGGAGAGAGGAGCGTCGCCGCGACACCGAACCACCATAAACCCGCGAGTGTATAAATGCGGGCGTTTCGCGCGTGCTGCGCGTGCTGCGGAGGTCCACGGCGGGGGGTACGTAGGCCGCGTCTCTGACCGCTACTTTAGTTCGGTTCGATCGCTGACTTTTCTCCGACATCCACACGGTTCTTCTGTGCTGCTGCTGCTTTCCTCCGACTCCCGCGGTGTCGCCGCCGTCTGTCCCGGGGGGGTCGAGCACTTTCCTCCCCGCGGCCGCCGCCGTGTTTTACCGTAACCGGCGAGTGAGACGTTTGTTCAGCGCGGGTCTGACCCCCAAAAAGACCCTTTAACTGCAGCGTCTTCCACCCAACAATAAACACACAGCCGCGCTCCGTTCGCCTCCGTTTCACGTGCTACACGTACATACGACACACCGGTGTGTTGAAACACCTTCCTTCATAAACGTTAAACTCAGTGAAGAACGACTGAAAAACACTGCAAGTTTACACAGTATCTCCTCTCTTTCTGTTTCAGGTGAATTTAACGCAAAAAATGGACACAATATTAACAGCCGTTCAGCTGCTTCTGCTCTCTGCTCAGTCGACAGGTGAGAAACGGTCCCAGGGGGCGTCTGGGGGGTCATAACGCTGCTGCTCTTACAAAAGCCGCTCTTTAACTCTCTCTCTATGTACTATTTCTTACTTGTAACACATTTTGTCTGTCTGTCTGTCACTCTGTCTGTCTGCCTGTCACTCTGCCTCCCTGTCTGTCTGTCACTCTGCCTGTCTGTCACTCTGCCTGTCTGTCTGTCACTCTGCCTGTTACTCTGTCTGTCTGCCTGTCACTCTGTCACTCTGCCTGTCACTCTGCCTCCCTGCCTGTCTGTCACTCTGCCTGTCTGTCTATCATTCTGCCTGTTACTCTGTCTGTCTGTCACTCTGCCTGTCTGTCTGTCACTCTGCCTCCCTGTCTGTCTGCCTGTCTGTCACTCTGCCTGTTACTCTGTCTGTCTGTCACTCTGCCTGCCTGTCTGTCTGCCTGTTTGTCACTCTGCCTGCGTGTCTGTCTGTCACTCTGCCTGCCTGTCTGTCTGTCACTCTGTTTGTCTGTCTGTCGGTCTGTCTGCCTGCGTGTCTGTCACTCTGCCTGCCTGTTACTCTGCCTGTCTGTCTGTCTGTCACTCTGCCTGCCTGTCTGTCACTCTGTCTGTCTGTCACTGTTTGTCACTCTGCCTGTCTGTCACTGTCTGTCACTCTGTCTGTCACTGTTTGTCACTCTGCCTGCCTGTCTGTCACTCTGCCTGCCTGTCTGTCTGTCTGCCTGTCTGTCACTCTGCCTGCCTGTCTGTCACTCTGTCTGTCTGTCACTGTCTGTCACTCTGCTAGCTGTGAGGGTGGAGTCGAGCCCCGCGGCCGTCGACGGGCTGATCCGTGTGGACGCCGGAAGACCGGTGTCTCTCACCTGCTTGCTGGAGATCACAAGCGCGGCAGACGAGGAGCTGCAGTGGTTCCGGAATGAGATGCCAGTCAGCCTGCAGGAGGGGAACCGGCAGAACCGGAGCAGCCTGTGTCTGAGTCCCGTGTCGGCGGACGACGACGGCGTCACCTTCAAGTGTCAGCTGAGGAGTAACGGCAGCGTCAGCACGTCGGTGCAGCTGGAGGTCTTCTGTGAGTGCTGGGGCTGTGAGTCCTTAAGGACTTTGCTCATCGTTCTGTGAGGGAAAGTGCAATGTGGGTAATGCAGCGTTTCAGCGGACCCGGCGCCCAGTGTGCCGGCACCGAGACGGTTATGGCCCCACCGGGGGTTTGGGGACCGGGGTCGATGAGAGTATCAGTGGTTATTTTGCTGTCTGCTGCAAATACAAACCTAGGATAGAGGCCAGTGCAGCACAGGAGCTAACCGGTGGCCCTCTGTCCCCTAGTTTTCCCGGAGCTCTCAGGGGTTGACAACGTGACGGTGGAGGAAGATGGGGAGATAAGCTTTGTCTGCGACACCTACGCCAAACCCCAGGCGAATGTGACGTGGATGTTTAATGGCGAAGTCGTGGACCTGGGCAGCGGTGGCTACGCGCTGTTCCGCAACACCTGGGAGACGCGTCTGTCCATTTACAAGGTGGAGAGACACGTCCACCAGGGCCAGTACAGCTGTGTGGTCACGTCCTCCAAGTTCGGAACCAGGACCAAGACCTTTTCGCTCACTGTGGAAGGTTTGTCCAGATGACCGCGACCCTGACGGGACTCAACAGTTACAATAGACATTAGATAAATGCATAGTTACTGATGCAGAACATTGCAGATATTCGTGATATTCAGGTACACATTTCCCTGACAAGTGTGGTGTGAGATATAAAATGACCCTCCGACCGCCCGGATGAGATCGGGTGAGGGAAAACGGCCCCCGGAGCGGGCGGTGTGTAAACCGTACTGAAGCGGACACTGTGTCTGAAGAGAAACGCAAAGGCAACGAGTGTCGATACGTTTCTAACGTCCGGGGGGTCATTTCCAGCCACGTTATTTTCAGACTACAGCTGGATTGTAGAAAAGTCTTTTCAGTCACAAGTAAAAACTTTATTTATTTGTGAACTTATAACACAAGTCGAACAAAGGACCGAGTGCAGTCATGAGAGTCGAGGAAGACAGCGAACAGGCTGTAGAAGGACTGACAGCTGCCACTTTTAACTGCTTTATACAGCAGTTGAACGAGTGAGGTTTGGGGTGGAGTTTGTTGCAAATGTTGGCGATCACGTCTGGTCCCAGGCCATCACTGGATGAGTCAGCGCATCGCTGCCTCAGTGGTTCGGAACGGGACGTGACTGACTGCTGGGTGCTTTGGCGAAAAATACCGGGGAAATATTTAACACGGTATCGCGAGCCGTCTCAAAGGTACGACCGGGCTGAGGGAAACGGCCAAAGACCACCGTTATCGAAGCACAACAGCCGGCAACACATAAATAATAAATAAGCTAGAAGGATCTAAGGGCTCTAATGCGCTGCCCGCTTCTCACTTTTCTGCCCCCAGGGAAGAAGGTTAAGTTCCCGCTCGGCCCGATAATCGCCGGGCTGGTTGTGGTCTTCTGCACGGCTCTTCTGGCTCTCGTCTCCAGGTGGAAGAGGATCACGGAGGTATCTGCCCTCGTCCGTCAACACAACCATTTAGTGGGAATCGGTGTGACTCTAGCAGATGATCATCCCACACTTTTTATTTCCTCACCCCCCCCAGTGCTGCAAGTAGACCGGGATGCTGGGTCAAACCATCACGCCCCACTGGAATGGCGCTCGAACCGACTGCCTGCAAACATAAGGCAAAAGAGAACTGATTTATTTTATTACATTTATAACCAGTGTGCTTTCAGGGACCGGTGTGAAGAAATAAGTTATACATTGACTGACAGTTTGAAGGACACAGCCATACTTGAGGGCCAAGAGACATACAGCTATTAAAACAGTTAAATATTGTTTCTCTCACAAGTAAAGGGCAAAGTTTCTCAAAAACTGTATTCGCCTGTTCGTCTTTATCCAGCTGACTTTGCGGAGAGGATTTTATTCAAAGTTACAATAAATGCTTTGTGAAGAAAAATTATACATTTCAAATCCTTATGCCTGCAAATGATAGATTTTTCTCCTGAATGCTAAAAGAACAACAGCGATGGTTTTAATGTGAATTTAATTTTCTCTGTATGTCGCACTTTTGTCTCTTAAAATAAATTTGTCGACATGTAGAAACGGCCTCTCTTTGTCTGTTTTTTTTTCCTCACAAAAATACCCCGACTGTTTCAACAAACCCAGCTTAGCGCCGCATTACATAAAGGTCACATTACACGACTGGGGCGCCGTTGTCGCCGTCCGTCGGGGGACACAACGTCCAACTGTCGCCGGCGGCGCGAGGACGCGGCGACAAAATCAGATTCGATACTGGCCGCAGCTGATTGGATGGGGCGGCGAGACCGCGAGCCAATGGGCGCGCTCGCTGGCGTCGCGAGGTCTGGGAGTGGTCGCGTGAGAGCCGCCGAATTCAAACCGACGGGGATAAAGGAGACGCGGCGGCCGCCAGTCGCCCCGGTTCCTCTGCGAAGGTCCGTTTCTCGGCCTCTTTTCTCGGCCTCTTTTCTCTCTTTCAGCACATTTTTACGTCTTTTTCTGCACGGCGTTCCAGGCTTAGAGGCTGCGAGTGTGAAAGTTACGATATAAGTGCGAACTACACGTTTAGTGTAAAATACTGGAACTATGTTGAACCGGGTGGGAATTTACTGAGGAATATAGACGTGGAATAAGTAGCTGTTTTGGAAGTTATTTCCACGTGTTTACCGAGTGGTTTCCTTCAAACGCCGCTGCTGCTGGCGGGACCAGAAGCGCCACTTCCTTCGTTTGTGGCGACAGTGACTTTCTGTTTGACCTGTGGTTTAGTTCCACTGTCCCCGAGGAGCAGCGTCCACACGAGATCTTCTGAGGAAGCGGTGGGAGGAACTTGTTGGGAGGCCATGTTGGATCGTCGTGTTATGCTGAGCAGCTGACCTGCAGAACTGAACTAGCGGGTGTAATGATCAGGGGTCCGGTTCTTGTGAACGCTGGATGTTTTCTTTTTTTTTGTTTTTTTTAACCAGGTTGTACTCGGTGGTGTTTGCGGTTTCTACGGGTCCACGTCGGACATGACGTCTTCTGTCCTCCAAGCGGTGAGGGGAGGCTGGCGAGGCCACGCAGCCCTGGAGGAGTCAGATGGGACGGACAGCTCTCCTGAGGTGTCAGACAGGTTCCGCAAGCTGCCGTCCTCCTCTTCGCTGGGCTCCCTGGGTGCCTCCCTTCGAAAAAGACTGCCCCTGAAGACAGTCCAGGTCAACGCTGACGTACCGCCCCCTCAGGAGATCCTGCCACCACGGGCCAGCCAGAGGCTTCACCTTCTCACACGTAACGCTCGCAACTCCATCAGCAGCGCCTACCAGGTGAGGGGAGCAGTTCTTTTTGTGCTGCTGTAGGGATTACAGCCTGTGCCATTTTACTCTGTTGGAGGTATTGAAGGATCCCCGTGTCGCTCGAAAAGAATGTTATCGAATGTTATCGTTGTTACCCGTTTTGGTGACTACGGTCGCAGTGTGGATTATGAGACATGATTGACATTTTACCGTTACTCGTTCATCTTCCAACCCCCTCACAGAAGGTCCAGAGGAGCTGCAGTTCACAAGAAGAGTGCTTGGTGGCAAGTCCTAGCCAGGCCCCAGAGGCAGGAGAAAACTGGGGGCCCGACCAAAGTTGCACCCCTCACAAGCCTTCAGCTGCAGGCACCCCTAAACGGGCTCCCCGGTCTGCCGGCCGACGGACTCCCCGGGCAGCAGCCGGGCTGGGCGGTCAGGGCGTCGCGGCGAAGCCCGGGAGCTCCAGAAGGCAGCTGGTGCGGATGGCAGCGCTGCGGAGTCCCTTCGCGTCCCCCAACGCGGTGAATCGACGGCGGTAAGGAAAGTGGTCGCGTCGCTGACACTAAGCGCTCGTGTGGCTCAGTTCACCCTGTGCTCCAAACGCTGATTACTTCAGTGACAGTAGCTCATGTTTGAAAACACACCTATTCCCAACTGCAGGGAGTTTGACCGAAATCTGGAGGCTGTTTCTTCTGGCTTAAAGAAACTGAAACGCCTCTCGCGGGCCTTTGACAGCGTGATTGGGAGAGACGACCGGTGAGTGGGGGGTAACGGGGGGATCTTGGTTACCTTTAATGAGCGGGTTCTTACTTGCCAACCGTTGGCCCCCCACGATTCTGCTCTGTTAATGTAGGAGAGGCTGGGTTTTGGAGGGGTTTCTTTTCCTGCCTATTTCAAAACTGTCTTCCCTCTTGGGGTTTTTCTTTCTTTTTCCCATGAATGTTTGTGGGTTTGGAACGGTGCTGTGGATACAGAAGAGAAAAGTAGTTTCATATCTGTCTCTTACAAGTGTTTAATAATACAAGTTTCCTTCACCCCCCCCCCCCCCCCCCCCCCCCCCCCCCCCGTGCTTTTTTTTTTAAA
>UFQX01000910.1:16435-34552 GCA_900497675.1 Arapaima gigas | reverse complement strand
TTTCCTTCCCCCCCCCCCCCCCCCCCAAAGTAGAAAGTCGGTGAAAAGGGGGCAACGTGATACAGTGATGTAACGTTCCTTGCAGTCGAGCTAAAGGAGTTAAAATAACAGGTCCTGTTTGTCTTTGTGTGGGAATGGGGGTGACTTTCCCACACTTGCTGAAGTGGACCCCCCCCCCCTGTGTAATTCCATACATATTTATCAGCCTGCAACTACACTGTCAGGAGGGTTACCACAAAACACTTGTTATAATGGGTCAATGAAATGAACTCTTCCGTGTTTTTTGGCGCACAAACTAGCAAACACAATGGTCCATACTGACAGCAAGTGCTACCTGAGATCTTGACTGAGTGGATTATACACTATTTCAGTTGTAAGATGGTCTTGACTGCAAATTGTTTCTCAAAGCTTCTTAGCTTCAGAGGTGGAACAGATTAACCGTGTTTTCCTCTGCCATCAGCAAGTTCACACACAGTCAGATTGCAGAATAAAGCGAGGTAAGGTTCCCCCTTTGTGACCCGTTTTACCACAAATATGCTTTGCTGAAGATTCTCTTAACCCTTGGCGTTGAATGCGCATTGAGCACGTCTGTGGCCTAACGTAAGCGAGCTCTTCGTGTGGAAATCTCCCCTGTAAAACACCGCTTGACTTCTGGAGACAGGAGCACCTGTCCAGCATGGCGTTATCCCTTTGTTGTGCTTTCTGCCTCTCCCCACCACAACGCCACTTGTTTCTTGCTGTGAAAAGCGGACTCGAGTTGCATGACTCCTGACATCACATCAGCTTTACTTCTGTTGTTTATCATAAATTGTTGAAGGGTTGGTGCAGCTGGAGTGCCTATGTGGCAATTCTAGAACCAGAAGTTCTGCTAAATATATGGATCTGAATTTCTATGTCATGTCTGCTGGAACAAACGTCACATTCTCAGACTTTGAATTCTGACCCCATCAAACAGGATGCAGGCCATGATGAACTACCACCAGGTTATGATGAGGAGATACCAGATGGCCCAGAATGTCCCAGTCCACAGACTTACCAGGGCTTCCTTCCGCTTCCAAACCAGAAGAGTGCAGGAGACGGTGGGGAGCTGGGCTGACGTGGCTCTGTCCAAAGTGCGTAAAGCCACCTAGTGTGACTCTTGCTCATCTGTCCCCCTAATTGTGCACCGTTGCTCAACAGTAAAGGTCAGCGTGAGGATTGCGTTCCACCTCGGCTGGGTTCTCCCTGGTCTCTCCACGTGACGCGAAGCTGCGTGGTTTGTTTTTCCTCGTGACACAGCGGATTGTCACGGTCGACAGTTCTGCTCTTACTTAACAATAAAACTACGATCTCGCCTTACATCGGTGCCCTGAAACGTAAATCGCTCTTTCCTTTTGAGGTAAACGAAAGGTTTAACTAACACAACATGCTGGGCTGCGTGCGGCCCGAACTCCTACAGCTAACCTTGTATTTTAACCGATTGTTGCATTTAGCAGTAGCATTTGCTTTATAAAGGAAACACACGCTTATAGCCTCACTGGGGTGACACGGTAGACCCACACCTTCGTGGGCGTTTGCAGTGCCTGTATAAGGACTTGTTACACACCGAGCACTGTGCACAGAAAGCACGTCCACACTGACAGAAAACCGCTAACAGTGCCGGAATGTTCTTTAAACCGTTTCCAGTGTTAAACCTCAGCCACGTGTGGCTTCTGTTACCTTGTTTTCGTTTCCTAGCTGCCTTATCGGGGTTTTTATACTGGGGGGGCAAAAAATGTGGTGTTTAAACAAGTCTACTTTTCTTATGTTGTGTGTTTTTGTTGTTTGTTCTGACATTGTAACATCCCGCTGTACGCACATTTTAATCATTGATACGAAAGAATAAAGATTGTGTATTCGCAGCTGTTAGCCTCTGTTGTTGAAACTCCCACAGCCACGAGGCGTCTCGCCTGGGACGCGGAGGCCGCTCCCAGGTCGAAACGGTACTTTTCCACCCTTGGACGGAAAAGCAAGCAAATGCATCGCATAGTTACAAATGCGCAGCCACACTTTCCCTGCGATTTGCAGCTAAGGCTAAGAAGCCTGGAGGAATTTAATTAAGAAGTTATAGGTAATTGTTTAATCTCTGTAAGATAATGTGCTTTTCCTCATACTCACGTCAACAACCTCCTTTGTGCAGACTAACCTGCTCACTTTGTTCACGTCTCCCAGGACACTGTTAAAAGGAGCACAGCGTTTCCTTGCTTAACATGTATTTTTATTGGTATTTTTCACAGCTTATTTTACTAATAATTAAAAATTTACATTGTAGCTTCTACCAGTACAACTGGCAGTTCGTGTCACAGAAGGACTTGTACGAAACTAACGGCTGACATTACGTTACTGTTCAACTTCTGCACTGAATTACGATCACTGTCAGTAGGTGCACAGAATGGATATTTTGACTACAGCGAGTTACACAGCTGTCCTACTCTTCCGCTTTTCTAACACGTTTGCAGCGGTTTCTCACAATCTATGTGCAGGAATGTGAATAACAGGATGGGTGTTGGACGGTGTCGTCCGCGAGACGCGTTCTGTTACCAGACGGGGAACTCGGGACTCCTGATGAAAGTCCGGTTAGGCAGGACGGCGTCACGCGCCCCTTCGGGGCTGTAGCCACACGGATGTCGTGGTTTGCCGGAGCAGGAATTCAGAATGGCGTCCCGCTGTGCTTCAGCTGCTGGTCACCACTTCCACGCGGTGTCCGCCGGACGAATGAAGGTCGCGAAGGTGGTCTCGGTGCAGGCTGTCCCCGCGAGTCCAGGACACAGCTGCCGCTGACGGGCTGCTCTCCGTGCGCCAAGTCCCAACGGCGCGACCTTCCGGCTTGGAGACGGGCTCGCTGGAGGAGATCTGGGGTGAAAGTGGCGTGCAGCGATGATCACACAGCGCTGGGTGTCATTCTTGATTTCTTTTCAACAAGTTTCCGTATTCAGCCTGTTTGTCCGCAATTTGCATATGTCGTGTTTGTTTTCACCTTATGACGTTTGTGTTTGGTTGAGTGGGTCAGGTGAACATGAAGGGCTCAAAATGAAATTTCACCTCGACGTACACGAAGGAGGAAAGGAAAGATCAGGGGACGGTGTTTCCGCAGTAGACGGAGCCCCGTGGCCAAACGGACCGTCCCCGTCCCCAGGGCCCCGCCCCACCTCCGCCGCCTCGGCCCCTGCGGTCCTTGTCCGACTCGGGCTGGCTCTGGGCGCGCTCAGGCTTGAGGACCGCGGTGAAGGGCGGCTCTGCCTGCTGCACGGACATGGTCCTGCGCAGATGCGTGCGCTTCCTCAGGAAGTCGGGCTTGGCGGACAGGCCGAAGGAGCCCTTGCGGAGCACCGTGCGTCCAGAAGAAGGGGTCTTTTTGGAACGAGCGCGCTGGCCAAACCGCAAGGCGGAGAGGTGCGACGCGTAGCCTTCGCTGAGGAACTGCTCCCGACAGCAGAGGTGAGCGGGGAGGGGAAGAAAAGAACGTTGTGAAATCAACCGAGGTCTAGTCTTTACGTCAAGCCTGGAAGACGGATGCGAACAGAACTGTAACAACCAGGCTGGTCCCCAGTGAGATGCTCACCTAGACTGTATCGCCTACCTGGCACTGGTTCTGATACTTCTTGGACGGCCTGCCCACTATGTAAATCTGAGCAGGGCTGAGGTCCAGCAGGCTGTACACAGAGATGTCTTTCATGGAGCCGTAGGCAGCGTAGATCTTGATGTGACACTGGCGAGAGAGGAAACGCAGACCTATGAACCACAGTTACCTACGTTTACCAGCGGTGAGGCTGTACCACCTGCAGGGGCATAACATTACAATCAGGGGTGTGTGGCGAAGGTCTCGTCTGCAGTGATGTACTGTGTGAATCTACAGTAGGACTGATTCGTGTGTTTCGTTACCTCTTGTACCAGATTTCTGAGGAAGATGGACTTCTGACGCAGAGGATCATGTACCAAGCCTTCAGAGAAGAAGACCGCACCCTGTGGGAAGTTGTGTTGCGACAACCAGGACACCACCCGCTGCTTCTGCATATCCGGCCGGCCCGTGATGTAGATGATCAAATAGCCCAGGTCCTGCCAGTGCCTGCGCACACACACGTGCACACACCCACACGCTCTTTATCCCTGCTATCGGTACAGTCTCAGCACATAAAAATATACACAACAGCTGGTACCTGACTACATCTACAGCACCAGGGCGGACCTTTGGGTCTCTGCCCATGAGGGAGACGCTGGCAGCAAATGACCCATCAATGCTGAACACCACACACTCCGTTCCTCGGGGCAGCACTGTCAGACAGGCCTCGGCACTCGTTTGGTCCCCCCTGGGAGAAGAGTGAGGAGCAAATGATTTGTCAGGCAGATGGTACAAAAGGTCGGGGGGAATCCAGCCAGTCCTTTCTGCGACAGAAAAGCTGGGCAAGTGGCTGAAACCTACAGGAGCTTATAGTTTGTTTCAGCAGTTTTCAATGCTGGACCAGTTTATGGAGTTTTTTCGCTCCAGCTAAGCTCACAGGAGTGTTCATTGTGCTGTGCATTTAAAAAACCAGCAGATATAGGTCATCTCTAGAGACATCAGGGGACCGAGAACCAGGCTGTAAAGTCAAACAGTGTCAGCTGCTCACTTGACCACCATCTTGACAGGGTACACGCCCACGCCCAGCCTCTTGCTCTGAGGGATGCTGTAGGCCACCCTGCCGCTGCTACTAGTCACCACAGTGTCAAAATGCACCCAGCGGCCTGACGGGGGTTGCGTCACCAGAAACACGTCTACCTGGGAGGACAAAGGGGAGACGCACATCAAGGTACTTTCTATAGTTCTCCTCCAGCTTGGGGCACCACTGAAACGCAAAAGAGAATGCATTTCATCACAGACGTAGGGTTCATTGTGGGAACTAAATGAAATACTTTCTGAATTTTACTGACAAACTTTTCAGTAATATAAATGCACAAAAGTATAATGTTTTGAAGTCAAAATGCAGACGGTCACTTGGGAGGAAAGTGTTCCTAAAGCCTCACAGCTGGTTATGATCTGTAGTCATCAGAACACCTGAAGATGGGAATTCTGAGAACCCTACCTTTTCTCCAGTGAGTGTCACCATGTCCAGGGGACCGTACATGAAGCGGCCTGCTAGCATCTGGGAACCTTTCTCAGTAGCGATGATGTCATTTACCCTGTGGTTGGCAGTCACGTTCTGAGCAGGAGCCCACAAACAAAGCATAGTCAGATGTTTAAAATACATGATAAATGGCTGGGTTAGTCATTGCTTAATTTTTCAGTGGCAAAGAAACTATGGAAACGTAAGTTCCCTTCATTCAGCACAAACGTGTGCATGCAGTGTCTGCTTGTCCCAGAAGGGGGCATCATGTTGCTGTATCCACTCCCATCTGTGCTAAACATGCTGTCTGCCTGAATTTTACATTAATTGCCAGGCATAGTATCCTAAACCTCCAGAATGCACGTGATGCACACTTCTCAAAAACAGGTGGGATTTCACTCAAGAGAAATGTGTTGTAATCATGCCAAAATATGAATAGTGTTCATTCATGTTGTCAATTACGCTGTTGAGATTTGAGGTATATGTGCATTTACTGTGACACGTACAGCAGTAGAAGGCATAGAATGTGCATATGGATTAATGTGCAGATGTGACTGTTTCAGCATGTTTTGAAAGAGGCTCTGTTATTCAGTCTGGAGGGCTTACGTACAGCCCTGTGATCAGAAATTGTCGTTGCAGCTCAGCGTTCGGAATCAGTCTTTACCTGCTCAGGCTCAAATCGTTCCTTTCCTGCACCTAACATTTGCTCACATTCTGCTCGAGTCTCCTGGAAGCGCTTTCCGGTTAGAGAAGGGTTGGATGAGGTTTCCGTTTCAGTGTTTGGGTTGTTTTTACGAAGCGACATCTGCACGCTCACCCGCAGCTTCACGTGAGTCCGTCGCCGCAGCCATTTCTCTCGTGTGCCAGATGGAGAGAAGGGGGCTGAATCAGAGTCCTCCGCTTCATGTGAGGACAGGCAGTCGCACCGCATCATCTGTCAACAGAGCACAGGGTGGTTCGTCAGACACTCCGTGGACAGCCTGTCAGCTGGATCTGCTGCTCCACTGATCTGTTCCACGGGGACAGTTGACTTTACGTTTCTTCTAACCAGCTTGATTTTGTTGTTTCACCAGTGAATTGTATTTGCGCTGGTTCTTTGTGCAAAACAATTCAAAAAGAAACAATCATCAGTCCTTGAAGGCTTTTGATTCATCACTGAGAACGTCAGAGGAACACGGACCCTCTACCTTAGAGATGTCAAAATGGGAGCGTCTAGACTGGGGTTGAAAATGGGCGAAAACGTTACTAAGAGGCCGCCGTCCTCAGTACAGCCAGGAGGGGGAGTGTGACAGCAGCAACTCATGAAGATAAATTAGGAATCTCCTGTCTTGCTCGGACAGTTTAATGGCTCCAGCATCTTCACCTGTCACTGTTCTACTGTCTCCAGAAATGGGGCACCTTGTCAGCCTCGTCTGTGCTGAAAGGAACATGTTCCCGAGTCCCTGTAGCAATAGATGAGGGAGGGAGGGTGGCAAACAAAAGCAGCCCTGACCTCAAAGAGATCAAACAGAGCATTTGTTTGCTCATCTCCGCCTTCTAACAACAGGATGAATTTCTCAGATTTGTGACCTTGAGTTGACATTGCCAGAGGGAAACAAGTCATTCACTGGAAATGCACAGCATGTGTGAATGGAGGGAGGAGGAGATGCAATCAAGCGTAAGCTGTAGCATTCCAGCTCAGGCAATAAATCTTACTTTTGGACAGGGAACTATGGTCACATCAGATCCCTGGCTTCTCCTGGTCTGAGAGCACTTCCAGAACATCCAGAGGACGAGATCCGCACATTTGGACAGCAGGGACATAAGCGCTCACCTCTCTGAGCACAAAGGACGCCACATCAGTGGACTCCCAGTAAGAGCTGTGGAAGACTGGGGGCAGCACTGCGCTGGGGAAGGCGGCGAGCACGTCAGGGCAGTGCAGGGCGTAGTCCAGTCTCTTGGGGCCCCACCAGGTGTGGCAGACTGAGAAAGGCAGTGAGATCCACAGATCACAGCATTACAGCAGGATGGGGCAGAGGGACACAGAAGGTTTAGATGAAACTAATGTTGGGTGATCCCACCAGTTCTACTCTATCTCATTTCAGGTTGTTGTCAGGGTCAGAATCCCTTTCCAAACCTTTTTCTGGATTTTCCCATGAGAAGTAATTTCCGAGGACTGAGCCTCCCATCTACACTTTCTGTTTCGTGACTTGTTGCTCACTCTCGGCAATTGTATCATCCAGTCGACTTGCGCTCGGGGCCGACGTCTGTTTTTCATTGCCAGTGTGGCTGTTTTGTGGTTCCGTGACTGAGGCATCAGGCTGGAACACGGCTGCGTTGCTCTGGATCGCATCATCTAGAGGGATAGAGGGACACTGCACTGTGGAGAACAGTTAAGGTTTCCTGAAGCTGTTGCAAATGCTGCTCACACAGATGGTCTGACTGAATGGACGTGACCACAACGTGTGTCTGACAGCAGCTGCTGTGTGAATGAGTCTCGGTTATATTGAAAGGTCCTCACTGTTAGTGTGTTTTGCTGCCATTTGCCTTTCTCTTAACCTACCAGGTGGCAGTGAGGAGCTTAGAGTCTGCACAGACTATGAGGGCCTGGTGTCGTGTCTGGTGGAAAATTGGAGAATTTTTTAAAAAATTCAGTGATGCTTGAGTAGTGTGTAGAGCGCATAGACACGGTGCTGCGAATATAGTCAGTCCATACTGCAGCTGTCTGTAAAGGTTTGTGCAAAACTAAACCAGGCTCTCGCACCGTGTGGGGCAGAGAAGACAAGTACAGGCCCTTACCTAAAAAAGCAGAGCGTCCGTCCCCCATTGGGTTGCGCTGATACCGGGGCACAGCGAAGGGGGGCAGTTTGTGGAAGCAGGGGTGCAGCAGTGGCTCCAGGCGAGAAGCACAGGGGTCCGAGGGGTAGAAGAGGTTGTAGATCTGAGAGCAGTCCGGTTGGAGCAGGAAGGCTGGGGGGGGGGGGGGCAGAGCCAGGAGCATCACCATTTAGAGAATCAGCACACNGGCCGGGTGGGGGAGGGAGGGGGGGGGGGGGGGGGGCAGAGCCAGGAGCATCACCATTTAGAGAATCAGCACACAGTCTTAATACTGATGTGTGTATCTGACCGAGCATCTTTTTCCACCCAGACCTCCTGGCAGCACACTTCTCCTCATGGCCAGCACCAGGCCCAGGGGGCAGCCCAGCAGAAAGCAGTGGGACACCCGGAAGTCCAGGTGACCGGGACTCAGGCCCAGCTTAGAGCTGCTGTCTGTGTCAGAGCTTCGGTTTCCCTGCAGTGGAGCGCTGCGGGGAGATTCCAGAAAGATCGCAATACTGAAAACCTGAAGGAATCCTCACTCTGTAAACCACCTGGCCTCTCTCACTGTCTGCTCATCGAGGTGAGGACTCCTCCGCATATACAAACACCGCCTCTTGTCGTTTCAGCCTCAGATTGTCCTACAGTTTTAATTGAATCAAATAATTATTCAATGAAATGTTTAAGTAGGTTGTAGGTTCAACTTTCTGAACTGGCCACGAGTTGTTCTAGTAAATCCCTAGTTGGGCGACTCGATATGGTTTATTTGTTAATTTCTTTTTGAAATGCTTCTGCTAAGAACACGAATACTGTAGTAGGAACATTTTGAGAAGAATTTTGGATGTGTGGAACTGCAGCCCAACCCTGTCCCAGCATCTTACACACACACACAGAGCACAGTACGTAAAAGGGCTATTTTTATCCTGCAGACGGCGGATGTGCAGACTGCTAGTAGAACAGAATATTGATAAGGCAAGAAGTGAGATGAGGATAACCAGGTTTCTTCACTCCTGCCTTCAGCCATAGCCTTTTTTTAAGTAACTGCATCTGAATCACACACTAATTTGAAATGACTGAAACTGATAGTCCAACAGCAAAGAATCTTTGCTGCTGATGTTATGAAAGGCTTCCAGCCACGTCTGCACTCTGTCGCACTTGATGACTAGGGGGTTTACACAGACAAATTTACCACAGCAATAACGTAAAAGCCCTCATCTGACAGCCTGCTACAGCTCCTGCCTCGGCTTCTTCCTCTGAGCTCTCCAGTTCCAATGTCACAACAAGGACATTTCCTTTGTTCGCATGTCACCCTGGTTTTTATGAAAATGAATAAATACACAAGCCAGGACTTTCCTTTCCTGCACACTGTATCAGGCATTCTGATAGCACTAATCCTCCCAGGAAGCCAAATCTTGCAAACCAGAAGCTTCTATGGCAGCCTAAAGCAGAGAGTTGCACTGAATACAGGGTGAGAAAGTGTGTCACTTAACAACTGAATGTGCTAATCTGTCATTTGTTGCCTATTACTGTAAGCAGCACCCCCCCCTTTATCTTTCCTCCTCTTTGTGCAGCTCGCATTGTGTTTCATTGTTTTTGTATATTTACCTCCCACTTCACTCACTACAAAGAGATGTAAGATTGCAGGGAGACTGTAAAGTCTTGGTTCCGGTGAAGGAACCAAACGACGGCTTGACCCCCATGTTCCCACTGTGCCCCTTTGTGTCCATATGCGCACCTCTACATCTCCTCCATTTATTAAGAGAAGCTTGCACTGCCCATATTACTGCCAGTTCCAGAAGCTCTGAAGCTTGAAGAAATAATGAGTGACAATGACAGCCTTCAGTGGGATCAATAGAAACCCATGTTAGCAACTCATCAAAAGGTTCAGCAGCCAATGAATAAGCTGACTCTGCTGGTGGTGGTGCTTGTGTGTCTCTATGGATGTCACAGCTATGGTGTGTCGAACCTTATGATTCCTTGGGAAATAGGTCTGAGGAGAGAAGCTGGACAAAGAAAAGTGCGTAAACACCCCCATGACCGCATGAATAATCATCTAACATACCCTTCCAGGTCAGCATTACTGAGACGCCCCCCTGGAGCCTAGCCTGGGAAGCAGCATTCGTGGGCGAGCGCCCAATGACTGAGTAACCTCTATAAGATGAACGGGCTCAACCAGAAATGGCAATGTAAAGCCATCTGCAAGGTGAACAGTGGGAGGTTGGGTGGAATGTGAGCGATGCCTTGTAGTGCTCAGACAGACTTAAACTAACTGGACTTTGGAAACTGAAAGAGAGTCTGGGAATGTGGAATATCACCTTTCTAACAGTCAAGGAGTCTGAGATACTGATGAAGATGTTCTTTCTTTTATTCTACAATTTGTCCTTTTAAAAGTCCCTGCGTGGATCCAGATGCTTGCAGCTCAGGGCTGTACAGTTGGACTTTTTTAGAGGACAAGAGAGTTGCTTCAATGTGGTTGCAAAGTGCAGAGAGAAAAACTGAAAGAATATTCAATACTGCTGGGGATCATACGATTCTCTTGATTCAGCTGAGGTGATAATAGGCTAAAAGGGCCATAGCAAAGGCAATTGGTGAAGCGATAGCTCGGGCAAGAGGAGTTCAGAGAGGTTGTGCGGAAGGACGGTCAAGTGGCCTCAGAGTCATTTTGTCAAAGAATTTGGTGGCTGAGGTGAGGAGGGCCTGACCCTGTACAAGCTGCACTGAACAAGGGCGCCGACGTGCTGACCTTCTTCTGGGGGTTTCTTGGCAGTGGAAAAATCGCTTTAAGATGCTCCTCAAATCAATGGACACGTCCTCCTTGCAGAATGCAGCATTCAGCCCCTTACTGTTCCTTAAATCACTATGGTAGTTCCAGGCCTTTGTAGTACAAGGCCCCATTACATTTACATTTATTCATTTACCAAATGCTTTTTTCCATGTCAGGTCAATAATACTTCATGATCACTAAGCATCCAAAGCGCCTTTCAATCATTATGCGCTACAGTCAAGCTCTCTGCCCTCATTTTCCCACTTACAAAGCAAACCAACACACACACACACAGCAGGCACTGCGATTCCCCAGTTGACCTGAAACAAACGTCTTTGGACTGTGGGAGGAACCGCAAATGCCGCACAGACTGAAGAGGATTCACATCTGCATGCAAATGCACATCTGAAGCTGCAGGGTAGGGAAGATCTGGCAGACATGTTCAAAGTGCTAGAGAGTGTAGGGGTAGCAAAGTCTCTCTCCAGTGCTACACAGAGCTCAGAGAAGGTACTTTTAGACTAACAGACTGGGGGGGGTCCTTATATTTAAGAAAGGGGACCAGCAGAGCTGTTCCAACCGCAGGGGATTGTGTTCTTCAGCCTGGCCAGGGAACTAGACAGGTGAGTGCCCGAGAGTTGGGCTTTATGTGGAGCAGGACTTGTGTACTTCCTGCTGGTGGAGTGACAGCGTTTGAGGGAGCAGAAGAAACTGCTGATCCATATGTGCCACCCAGTCCCTGTAAGAGCACAGTGTGGGCTGAGTCCATATTCTAAGCTTAAGGTGAATCTGGACTAAACACCAGAGGGGGAACTAGTGGAGGTGTGCTGTTGCACAACACCCAGAGGATCCTGGGTAATTTAGTTCTTTGCCAGTAAAGACTGTCATGTCACCGCAGTGTAGCTTTGAACTTCCACTCTATGTTAAGGAGTTTTGTATTCGGTAGGGAAAAGTGGCGCCCTGAGATACAAATGGTTGATTCTGATTCTGAGTCCAGTCAAGTCAGCTCTTCTGTATGTGTGATGGAGCACAGAACACAGTGAGGATGTAGCTGGAAATCCAGCAGGGACTCCAAGTGCTCAGTGTCACTTGTTTCTCTCTCTGCTCCCAGTCTGAACGTGTCACATCATGGTTTTTCCTCAGGCTCGTGTTCATGCAACACCTCACACACACACACACACACACACACACACACACACACACACACACACAGGATTTTCACTGGCCTGGACCCCAATATGCTAATACACGCTTCCTAGAAAACTATTCCCTGATCACAACTTCCTGCTTTATTCTACCTGCTTTTTAAGTTACTTTCATACCTTTCCTTTCCAGTACCTGCTGTACCTGCAGAACAAGCCCCCTTGGCCACGAGTGGTTGAGTCACCATCATACGTATTGCTTTGCTTCCTGTTGAGGTTTGGACCTCTTCCAGCGCCAGGGCAGAAGGCAGCTGAGACATCAATGTTGCTCTTGCTGAGGCGTTTGCTGGAGCCAAGGTGTGGGCTGGCTCCTTCTAGCAGGCTTGTGGTGTCCTGGTGAGGATATGGAATGGATTCATGAAGAATGCCATCAGAACTCTTCAAGTTTATATCTATGCCCTTTCTGAGGGACTGGTACCCTGTGATACCTCTCAGGAATTATTTTCCACCTGCAGCTCATCAAGGTTATATCCAAAAAGATGTTGGTATAGATACAGGGCATCGAGGGAGCTACAGCTCACTTGTAACTACTTAGGGAGCCATGCGATCACCACCTCAGCACCTACTACCTTAAGACTGTCTGTGCTGTTGTTCCCGCTGCTGTCACCAGGGCTGCTGAGCGGAGGTCTGCTGCTGAAGCACAGCGCATCGAAGCACAGCACACCCCCCACGGAGTCTCCCATCAGGCTTACCTGAGGACGGATTCAAGACAACACAGGTGGCTGACATGAGCACAAGTGTGATCTGAGAGTGCAGATCTGCAGAGCGTGGAGGGTGAATTTCAGTAGCACGCTTCAAAACTATCAGTAATATGATGTTATACTTTTAAGTTCCCACAAACCTTCACATCTAAACCGTGTTTACCTTTACCCACAAGCCCTTGTGTGATCTTGTCTGCATTACTGAAATGACAAATGGGTGAGAGATGAGAAGTGTGAGGGAGCACCGCCACAGCATGGGACGGTGGACGGAGGGCACACCGAGCCGGTGAAGCCGCGGCCGTCTTCAGACTGCAGGAAGCTGTGGTAGACCCGGTTGGCCCGGATGATGAGGGTTGCTACAGCGTCCAGGTACCGCGGTGCAGCAACAGCCAGGAGAGGCAGCGCAGCCAGTGGCAGGTAGTCCACACTGCTGGCAATACAGCTCTCATCATAGCTGTAGGGGTTCAGGCTGCAGCAGGAAACAGGAGGCCGGTTACTGGTTAACTGATTGGTCCACAAACATAGTGCACCACAGAGGTTTTGGGGGACTTATCACCTTTATTTAGCAAAGCCCACTAAGAACATATCTTTATATCTGTGGGTGTTAAACTGTTGTTTTTCCAGATTAACCTGAACGACTGCAGTTATTAATACTCTTTATCTGACACCTTCACAAAGCTCATTTGAGGTGGGCCAACTAATTTGAAGCCACCAGGCTGCACTTACATCTGTGCAGTTACGCGCTTTGTACAAATCGAGAGTCTCCGCTGGGATTTTCACATCCCCCACTGACTGTCGTGAATCTATTCCCCAGCTTCCTTTCATTCCATGTAGCTTTATTTAATTTTTAATCCCTTTTGTCATGAGACATGAGATGGTCAAACGTCTAACAGCTCAAGAAGGTCACAGACAAGGAGATACTATTACATATTGGCCCTGTGTTCTTCACCTTAAGTGGCAATAAAATATCCACCTGTTGTGTGAGTAACGAAGGATAAAACACGCAGACAGTGTTCTGGAGTCCAGCGTGCAGGACAGTTCTGCTCTGACTGAGCACACTACACATGCCACCCATTTGGTGTGACAAAAAGCAAATAGTTAGAAAGAGTATATCCTGTAAAGGTTGCTTGATTAACATTTATCAAACGCAATTTTTGGGGAGATATTAATTTAACTAACTTGGTTAAATAATATATTCAACGATTACTGGTAAAGGACACGCATTACATCTCCTGTGGTGGCAAGGATCCCTCCTCTAATCATCTGTAGATCATCCAGAGTACAGCAGCATCTTCGGAGAGGTGCTACTCACGTGGAAACGAGAGAAAAGGCCTCGGCGCACACGGCCGGGCAGGGCACCAGGCGGATCTGCACGTGTTCAGCTGTAGCGCTGCGCGAGTGAGCCCGTGCCACCCGGTCCAGGACTTCTGCCAGTGTGGCCACGTCCCCTGCCTTGGCCCCTGGGTCCCCGCCTCCCGGGTCCAGCATGTGCCCACCATGCACCACCAGGATCAGCAGGCGGGCCGTGCACTTCTGTCACGGGTGGAGTGACGGTCAAGGAAGAAGATGCTCTCGTCACCGGCTGGCAGGGGTCTGTTTGCACGTGCTCCTTCGCCAGATGTATTTTTATATGCACAGCTAAAATTGTCAAACTGTTGTACACAGAAGGCTTACCTGGACCTCCTGCAGTATGTCAGCAGTACTCTGGGGTTGTTTCAGGGCACACAGGCTCTCTGGGGGCAGGAGGGGGAGAAACAGTTTTAACATGGAGCATTTTTTCTGATGCACTAAGGAACTTGTATTGTTTTGCTTGGTTTTTTCACTGCATTCATGTCTGACAGCCGTCCTGCTTTGCTTTCAGGCAACAGCCTCTTTATTTGCTCCTACCAGCTGTAGCCGCAGCCCTGGAAGGCCAACACAAGGAGAAATCAGTGCAAGCCTCTAAGGGGGGGGGGGGGCAAATGCTTCCCCCTCGCAACTGCACGCATCAATTGCCTGAGGAACGGCAGCCATCAGAGGGCAGCTCAGGTCAGCTCACCACGGCTGGGGAAGAGAATATGGTGTGATGTGGAATTCCGTGCAGAAGGTGACTTGTGCACAGAGCCTCTGTACCTGGGGTCTCCATAACCTCCATTTTAAAGAAGTGAGATTTAGACTGAGTTGAGTTGTAATAATCCACATCCTAAATATAACCAAAGCTGGAGAAGTAAACTGAATTCCATAAGCAGCCACTCAGGGGCATCTAAGTGCGAGGTCTTCTGGAACTCTCCGCCTAAACTTACCCCAAAACCTGTCCTCTGGGCCGCAGAAAGAATAAGACAGGGCAGCCAGTGGCCTCTAGCTGGTGGCTTCTTACGAGAAAGTCAATCCCACTTCAAGATCCCCCACTTTAAGTGGGAACTTCTGTGCTTTTTACCTGGTTTTCACTAATGCTCTCTGGTGTTGGTTATTTATGAGAGTCTGTTTTCTTATTTGTTTTATTGCTGCTGATTTTTGACATAACTGTGCACCTTGTTGTAATGTGTCATTTGTTCAGCTGCTATCTTATACTTTCCTGCATTACTCTGAAAGGGGGGCTGCTGTCCAGTGAGAGGACAGAGCAGCAGCTGGTGGTGAGGTGTGGCCTTGGGGGGTCCTCTGGAAAATGAAGAGGATGCTGTTGTTAAGAAAGGGAGAGGAGGAAGGATGGGCACATCAGAGAAAGAGGAGCAGACATGAAGACGAAGGCTAATCTTCATCTCTGTGAGAGATGAAGGGGGGTGGGTCAGTGCTGTGCTCACGTTCCCTTTCTTGGTCAGTTTTCCACAGGTCTGGTTCACCTAACATTCACTGCCTTTCGCACACAATCTCTCTCAGATCCAAATCCTCCCTCTGCTCTTCTCACACACACACTCTTGGTTCTGTTGCTTTCTTTGTATATATAAATGCCGCTGAGCTGCTGACTCACGTTCAGTACCGCCAATGTCATGCCAACAGTGTGGCACCTGACACTTTTAATAATATTTATACTGTTGAACAAAATTGCTCGACGGAAAATAAGAGTAGAACCCTCAGGCTGATTTTTGTATGTTTGTTTCACAAATCCGCCCTAAATGTGCACAATTAAGCAGGTGAGAAAGACTGAGATTCAACTGCCACTACTTTACACGCCAAGAATAAACAGCTTCTCCAAGTACCCATGTTGATGCTGCTTTAGTAATGTTGTACCTGTCCCACATTTTGAAGCTAAAAAGAAATGACCGCTGGCAAAATTCCGACGCAGGAAGCTGGAAGTGGAACTGTCTTTCTTTCTTTCTTTCTTTCTCTGTCTGTTGGCTCTGGTCTTTCAGGTTCACTGTCACTCGGCTCACAGCACAGAGCCAGTCGGCCACACATCTGCACTGGTGCTTCACGCTCCACCGCCAGCAAAAACTGGTATAGTTTCCACTATTAGAGCAGAGGACTGAATTTGTGGACCCCCCCCCCACCCTCCCTGCAATTATTTTGTGGGAGAAAAAGCAGTTTTTATGAAAGCATCAATTTCTCACATGAGAGTAGAAAGAGACGTTGCTGAAATTAGATACTGCACATCAAAGCGGCCACCACTGCTTGTGTTCAGAAGGGAGGACTGTTGTTCTTATTCTTTACTGTGCTGTGTCTTTGTCCAAGGAAACGTACGAGGATGAGATTCTGCGAAGGCCAGGAGAGTCTTGGCTGCTTTAGTCCACAGCTGAACAAATAGAAATAATGTCAAGAAATGTGTGTAAAAAAACAAACACGAGTCACAACTGACTGATCGATAAGCAGCTGAGTGACTCCGGCAGCGACAGTCATACTGTTGGTTTCATACGTGAATCAACTTGTACGGTCAAGTAATGGCTCAACAGCTTGTTACTGAAAGCTGCTCATTTTTCATTTGTGCATTTCTCCCATTTACGCAGCTGCATCATTACTGAAGAAACGCGGGTTTCTGGGTGATCGTACAGCAGCAGGGTATCCACTCCATTCAGCCTACAGAGGACCTGCTTTTCAGCTCCTCTTTTCCTTTCTGTCTACTTTTCTCCTTCCGTATAACTGGGCTTCACTCTTCGCTTTACGCACGACTCTCGCGTCATTCTGAGCAAATGATATGTGAAATGCACACAAAAGCAGAACCTGCTGGTTACTGTGGGGTCAGACCTCCCAGAAGAAACCTCTGCTTGCTTAGCGGTAGCCGCATCCATCACCCCTGTGACTTTTACGGCTCACAAACAGACCTGCTCAGGATTCACAAACAAAATTGGTCCGAATTTGCCTGTTGAGAAAATGTTTGTGCAACTTGCAAAGTCTCACATTTTCTGTCGCTGCTTTGCGTGATGAAAAAGGCCCGTAACGTGTAGCGCACAGAGGCAATGTGACAACGGGGGAGAGGCTATTACCTTGAGAGCTGTCAGCATGACCCAGAGTCTTGATCTGCTCCACCAGATCATTGGAATTCCACTGGCTCATGCCCAGCAGGATGGCACTCTTCCCCTCCAGCATCTCTGCAAGGAAACAGGGGTAAAAGAACAAGTGCAGTTTGAGGTGCATTTCCCCTTCTTGCACTTACATCTCATCAGTATCCATTAATTCGGAACTGCAGGGTTCAGGTCTTATGAGCAGAACGAGAGTAGAGTAGTTCTCATGTGTGAGTCTCATAGCAGATGTCAGACCTGAGCAAACTGCTGAACATGAGAACCTGCAAGTTTAGAACCTTCTGGATGAACTGTCTGCTGAAAACGACTTTTTTTTACTTTAAATGATGCTACAATGTGATGCAATGCTGAGTTGGGCAGAGAATCATGCAAATGGTGGTGGGAGCAGCTCTGCCAGGCAACAGCTGCCTGCTTGACCCATCAGACCTGGTCAGACTTGGTCGTTATTTATGTGAACTGGAAGTCGTTTGCTTTGTGCGTTGTTGTTCTTCTGTTTGATTTGAACTAATATCTCATGAAGCGCAGATAAATAGCGCTACAAAACAGGCAGCAAGATGCAGTAAAAGACCAGGATGTAAAATCTGGTACGTGAGACATTCCATCCAGTCACAGCAATGTGCTGATTTCATTTGTTGATTTTCTAATTAAACAAATAGGGGGAAGAAACTACTTGGGTGCTTGAGCTGAAGAATAGGAGTTGATCACACAGTCACAGGGGTTCTGGGGCCATCACCATCACGCACCTCGGTCCAAAAGTGTTGAACTATTTACAAGTCCACAAAACGACATAAATAATGAAGAACACAGTGGACCACTGCTATGCAGCTACACACCTTCACTTGACAGACTAACACACAGCACCTCCTACCCTCTTCCCTTCTCAGAGCCTCCTTATAACTCTGAAGCTCCATCCTTGTAGACAACACCATCATTAAGTTATTGGGGCCGCATGTAACTCAGTTATCTGTTAAACATAGAAGATATGTGAACGTTCATTTAACACATAAAACTTAATCAGTTAAGATCAAAACAGATGATGTATTAAAACCGCATGAGCAGAAACATGTTGAACTGTCCGGTGTGAGTGGTAAAGGGGGGGGGGGGGGAAAAAAGTTTTTCCAAAAA
>UFQX01000910.1:10000-16408 GCA_900497675.1 Arapaima gigas | reverse complement strand
GGGGGGGGGGGGGGGGGGGGGGGCAATAAAGTTTGTCCAAAAATAAGGCCTCTGTTCAGCAGTGAGGAACCAGGAGCAGAAACGAGCAGCAGAGAAGCAGCAGGAACAGTCCGATGTTTTATGGAGGAACAAACGGTGAGTTTAACACACAAACATCTGAAACGTAAAGCAGAATTCTACACACAGACTGAATGACGGCGGCGACATGAGCTTCTGAAGTTGTGCCGCTTGAGAGTGTTGGAACAACCTGGACTCTCAACAAGCAGTGCTGTCTTTCTCAGGCCGGGTCAGAACTCACAGCAAACATGCCAGGCTCTGCACACAGCTACGTAGTGATACACACAACTGCGCACTGCGAGACACGCTGTACTACACGCTATGATGAACCCTTACGCCTTCTAGCAATAATTTAACTGATAAACACTGCACTACATCCTCACACCCTCTGAATCTGCTTTTTCTGATTAGTTTCTTGCCTGTGCATCCATTTCATGGTTATATTGACAAAGTAAAGTAATGTATATAAACCCTTACACAGAAAATAATTTGTTTCATCTGAATTCCAAAACTTGCAATACTGACACGAAGAGTAAAACATCTGCCTCTGTGTGTTTGTGTGTTCGTGCTCTTCGTCCAGTGGGAGCTCACTGTGTGCGGTAAATAAATACTGGTGAATTTGCTGAGTGGGAGACAAGGATGGCATATGGATTATACTGATGCCTGTGTCAGCACAGGGGGAGGGGGTCTGATGCTGAGTTGAAAATCATTCAGTTTTCAGAGTGACAGTCACCTTTCACACTTTCCTGACAGCCTGCAGTCCCCCCAACAACCTTTATCCACTTAGACACCATGACTTCACTTCTACTTGCCCAGGCAGAAGGTGACAGATTCAGTGGGGCTCAGAATCCACCCAGAACAGAAACTGTTGCTGCCAGATATCAAAAGTTTTGTCATTAATACTGAACCTTTACATACTAATGAGGCCTTTCACACCACAGTTGTTTATTCCCTCTGTCCAACATTTCTGCAGCTTTCTCAACAATCAGTTCTACATGACTGATACTTATGAATATTTAAAGGCAGCGAAAGAGCACAGAAGGAATCGGTCATTTCAGTCCTCAAAGTTCCAGGTGACTGTGTGACTATAACTACTTAAAATCACCTGCCACCATATCCAGTTTTCCACCTGAGTGCTAAAAACACTGTATCTCATGTACCATCCAACTTACGTTTCTAACATACAAACGTTAATATTCATTTATTTATTTTTAAGTTGAGCCTCCAGTTCTATTTTCTAAAATTTCTCTGTTGCAGAGAAGAAAATGGCCTGGGTTTTTCACTCAGCACCATTGGATGGCAGCAGGATGTGTGCAGATACAATAGAAACCACCTGAGTTGCATGGGGGACTGGGGGAGGCAGGTAGACCAAACAATTTGATCTACCATTTCTTTCCATTTATCCGAGTTACGGACAGAATTCCTTCACGTCAACATTGTTCCAAAGTTCTTCAGGCCTCAATCACTACTGATCAGCCATTTCCAGTCCTCAGTCACGATGGGAGTGGCAGCCCCCTAAGGACTTGCCTGCATCTACACACCTTGGAAATTTTTTCTTCTCCTGGCTAAAAGTGGAGGAAACAACACCTTCATCTTTACTCATTCAGCTGAGACTTTTCCCCCAGAGTGACATGCAGTGATTCATCCCTTTTTGCATTGAATCATTTTAGCTGAAGCAAAGTGGGGCAAGTCTGCTCATCAAGGGTACGACAGCAGGAGGCAACACTTGAACCTCGGTTGTCGTGTTGTGAGGCAGCAGCACTGAACAACTTGCTTCTCAACCCTCAGAGAAGCATCTGATGCCTGATATATAGAACAAAAGATTGCTAAGTGGGCTGATTTAAGAGGGGAAGACGAACACCAGGAGCTCACCTCTGGCATCAAAAAACTCGTCATCGGAGCTGTCGACTGACTCTTGCGTGATGTTCTGCAGTCGCCAGTGAGAGGCGCTGTACTTGCGTGTGGAGGCTGGTGGACAGATAGGAGATACAGAGATTCAGGCATTAGGTGCAGAAACCATGACCTGCCCAGTTTCACCTAAAAATAGAAACTGACCACTAAGGGGCTGAGTTTGTAAATCCTCTGCATGTTCCCTTTTTACCCACTAAACTGAGCAGAAAATGTGAAAGGCATCACACTCCTCACAGGGGAGTCAGAGGAAAACCTTTCTCACTTTTGCTGCAGCCCCTACTCGAAGCGAATCGACGGATAAACAGCGTTCACCTTACCATCCACGATTAAATTAAATTATTTACGAAAGAGAAATAAGGCGCCGCTTCACGGGTCCAGTGGACTGTGTGAGACGGAGAGCCGGCCGCACCAAGCGATTGTGTGTGTTTCAGGTATGTGTCTGTCGGTGAGGAAGGACGATGAAGGAAGTCGTGACCGGACACCCTGTTCAAAATCGAGGTTGCTAAACGCCACTGCTTTCCGGGGCCTTTGAAGCACAGCATCGCTAATTACAAGCTGGAAATACTCTTTCTGAGTTGCAGATTGAGCATCGCAACCAGACGCGGCTTTCAAACAGCTGAAGCCGCCGCGATTCTGCTACGTTTCTCTGGGATGAAGTGCCTCGCACGTTGTCTGCGTTTCTGCCGTCTCCCTTGCAGAGGCACCACAGGGCCGGAGAGCGTTTTCCCCAACGCTTATGCTCCCCGTAACACCCCCTCCTGCAGCTTCCTGCACGACCGTCCGCTTCAGCAACGTCGACCACACGCTCACTGACACACAACCTTCTCCTGGAGACACATTCGTTTTTGCTCATCCACCAAACGTCAAATTCAAACCAAACTCCAACCTTGCCACCTGAGAATTTTCATTTGAGTTTTCAACTGTGTGGAAAACAACACGGAAGGTAGAGGACTAAAATCCCTCTCTAGTCTCCTCCAGAAGAAAGTCTTCGTGTAGAATATCAAGCTGCCTGTCAGTTAGCGTTTCTGTCTTTGTTAAGTCTTGACTTTGCAGGTCAATGTCACCACTAACAACTGCAGGCTGTACGCAGCCCCACTCAGCCCTTCCTTCCTCTCACCCACAGCTGACCTGAACACCGCTCAGTGTTCCTGCCACATGGCGCAAAATAACCAAGCAGGAAAATAAATAATAAACCGATTTGTTAATGGAGTCCTTATTCCCGCCCTGTGTGGACAGTGCTTTTCCACACCCTATTTGCTTGCTGCCCCTCTGTCTTCTGGAGGGACGGCAAACTGAACAGCAGCAACTAGCACAGCTGCTAAACAAAGTCATAGCTGTGTTCCCAACGCCACCTTCTGCCCCCCCAGGGAAAACCAATTTCTCAGCAGGTCTCTGCGCAAGATACACGTCAGCAAACCAGACAGATGCAGCTTATGCGATTTTATACACACCTTCTGCAAAGAGGCAACATATCTAATGTGATTTGAACTGCTCACATTTTCACCTTTAACTAATGACTCCAGATTTGCATAACTAGTAGCATTTTGGTTGTTTCGCTGCATTATTAAAATGCTGCGTTACACCGCGGTGAAATCCGGGCTGCCTGAACAACACGCAGCAACACGGTCATTTGCCAATGAACCCCAGATGAAATGTCCCTGGACAGATGAGAACCGTGTGGATGCGGACTGCAGGGTGACACATGGGGAATGAAGCCCCTCACCTCCGACCCCGTGACACTGCAGGCTGACAGGAAAGCGCGTGATTTGGATATGAAAGGTACCATCCACCTATTTAAGGCTGCGTAGCAGCACAAACTACGAGCTGCAACTGCAGACAGCCGAGAGAATCAACACCATGACTCTGCTGCCGCTGCACACAGCCTATTTTTAGCCTCACGCAGAGTCCCCGGCCGCCATGCAAAACACGGCGCAGGCCGATCGCTTCGCAGGTTCACTGGTGATTCATCCTGCTGGCGAGAGCAGGCGAACGGGGTGGCCCTGAAAATGAGAGGATTCACCTTCTTGGCTCATTACTGACACACAACGGTGGCATCACAGAGTGAGTCAAACCCCCCTCCCGCCACCCCCAAGGGGGCAAATGGGGCTCATGGAAGGAAATTTAGATGGAGCTCAGTTCAGTATGAGTGCAGACAACGTGTTGGGAGAGCGAACCCTGCGGGGGGGAGGGGGGTCAGCGTAAATGGACACACAAGTCTGGGTGGAGTGACACGTTTTCGTGAATGGAAAGGAGCTGGTAGTAAGACGGACAACGAGCCATCGACCACCGACATTTACATTACAGCTTAGGGTGGGTGAACATATCCTGGTTAAGCGAACTATGAGGGCTGGAGGTGATAAAAGGAGGACAGCCTGCAACACACACACACACACACACACACACACACACACACACACACACACTGTTTCACCAAGTTTTTCTGTGGCCTCCTGGAAAGCTCTTAGGACCAAATTGACAGTGACACTGATTACACAACAAGAGCATCTGTCAGCCCTCATTTTCACAGGTTCCATCTCCCCTGCCAGCATTAGGTGAAGCATCTGGGTGAAACTTCCATCAACAGGTAGATGGTCTTGTGTCCACAATGCGAAAGGGGATGTTGCAGTTACTCAAGGAGTGATACTGAGGTGTTAACATTTGCACCCCGTGACCCTCCCTCAGTTCATCCACATCCTGCACCTCATCTTGCCTGAACTGCTGCTCAGCTCTACCACGGCCTGGTTGTTGTCCACTTGGTCACCACACCTGCAACAAGTTGTTCATGAGGAGGAAACCACACATCGTTGTTGAACACACTCAGATTGAGTTCCCCCAGCCTGCTGCGTGTACAGACCCTCAACTGAAACAGAGGTCTTGGTAGAAGTGTCGACTCGTCCTGATTTCTTTCACCCCACCGACTCCTACGTCCTGCACTGTCCCTCCACCACAACATACAATAACCTCTCCCAAGGACCTGGGCTGGTGTCCAGCTCCTCTCCTCGAAGTAGCATTAACTCAACCTATAAGATGAGAAACAAGGGAAGCAACCAGAGATCTAAGTAATTTCTGGTGCAGAAAATCATCCTTCCTGACAACTGGCAATGACAGGTGACCACAGTTGCAAATCACAGCTTCCAGGTAACATCACCGATACCAGTACAGGCTGGAACAGAGATCACTGCTGTTCATCTCGGGCTGCAGAAGCGAGACCATCGTAGCTGTTGGCTGTGGTAAATCAACTGGTAAATTAAATGTTTCCATTACCTTCTTACATTACCATCTTTCATGAACGTTTGGATACGGCTGAACAAGATGGATATACTGAGCGTAATATGACAATATGGGGCAAGAAAACTGGTCTAATTAAATGAACTACATATTTTCGTGTGTAAAATTAGCAGATGCGTCAAGGGACCACAGAAACGGAAAACCCCCGACATGCACAGCATTCACAAGAGAAACTGGACGTTCGCTACTCATTTTGTTGCAAACTCTCTTCCCTTGAATACAGCATATTGTTCTTCCACTCATCCGTTTGACTGATCAGGAAGTGAGCAATATGTCACATTTGTTTTTTTGTCCTGCTGCACTGGCAGCGGAGTCTTGCTTTACGCACTTTTGCGTAACAAACCGCTGTGCTAAATATTACCCTGATTTTGGAACGCTGATACAGTCATGTGAACAGTCCCTGACACTCAGTGCTGAACACGACTGCGATGGTCAACAGCCCTTGTCATATATTCAACGTCACGTGTTGAGCATCACAAGCTGCCAAATCAGCTCCCTCATTTTCTACATACCATATTGTGTAAAGTGTCATTTGGCCACGTGAGCCACACACTCACCCAAATATGAGTCCGATTCCATTGAATAAAGGGAGGCCTGTGATGTCTTTTTGCCTCACGTCCTTCTCCAGAACTTCCTGTCAGTCCACGCACTCCACGTACGCGATCCAGCGGTGTTGAGGGAACCACATACACGTGGAGGTCTGCGTCCTGCATCATTTCTGCAGTTATTAACCTCTCGTTCTGTTCAGCTCCTCACACGTAAATCCAAATCTCTGATGCTCCTCACACTTCTCCTGCCCAAAGACATCTGTGGAACACTCAGGTTATCGTGTCTCATAGGGGAATCTCACGAGCGGGATGTCAGATGTAGGCAGGGCAATATATTACTTATTTTAGGGGATATTCTCACTTCCCAGGGTAGAAGGGGAACAGAACTTTGAACAGGATTCATCACTACTACACTATATAATCTCTACACGATGACAACCAGCAGATTCTGTTTATTGGACCTACAGGGGTCCAGCAGATCCAGTTTACGATCCACGCGCTTCCCTTATTCCTCCTAATGAGCCGTCGGTGAAGGACAAACGCCACACAATCCAGCTGTTTGTTCTCACAGCTCCGTTCCCCTAATTTGCACCAGGGCTACAGG
>UFQX01000910.1:0-5000 GCA_900497675.1 Arapaima gigas | reverse complement strand
AGAGAGAGAGTGAGGGGGAGAGAGCAAGGGAGAGGTAAGGGTAGGACTGGTTTGCAGGACACCTCCAAAGGACCCTGAACTGGAAGCCTAGTGAAGTGGAGTAATGATGAGTGGTAGTGTTTGCTAGCAGCTCTCAACATGTATCTCACGGACTGTGAAAAGCCTCCCCCGGTCTGCAAGTGCTAACTGGCCTGATCTGGAACCACGGGGGGCCCTGGCTCAGCATAAAAGTTTCAGAGCACTTGGCTTGAAGCAAATAGGGTTCAGGTGCTTCAGGAAGATCAGCTCTTCAGATGTGGATAATAAAAATCGATGCTGCAGCCAGCAAGGACGTCCTCCACTATCGACCGATCCCTCTGCCAGCAAGACGGAACCAATGGCTTCCAAGAAACATGAGATTTTACTTCAAAAATGCATATATTATAACTCCGATAACCTGTTACCTGCATCTGGAACCACCCTAAACATGAAACAAGCTAAATTATCCCCACAAGACAGAAGTAAAATAGAAGCAATCATTCAAAATTGCAAACATTTTCATCTGCAGTACATAGCGAGAAGCATGTGAAGAAGCTGTTAGCTGTAGCCAAGTCCTGAGAGGCCACGGGTGAAGGTATGTAGGTCTCCCCATTCAGCTGCTCGCATTCGAGCTCCTTCTTCTCTCAGATGAGCTACTAAGTAACATAGTATTTTTTCTGTACATGACCTACATGCTAGGGCTTCTCTCCAAAACCAGGGCAGCAAATTCGCTGCACACCTGAATCTCAAAGTTGTGTGTGACTTATCTACAGCCCCAGTATCCCCTCCTCGATTCGTGTAGCTGCCCGTGTCAAGTTCAAGATGGAGAGAAGGTCCATTCAGAGGCAATAGAAAAAACACAGCCAACCGCTACAGGGCCGGATCACAAGCTACAGCCAAACCCCAACAAAGCTGTGTCACTCCCCGGCAGCTCTGTGCTCCCACACGCACGAGGTCCAGAATTACAGCCTGTAGATCCTCAGTCTTGGCTCCAGTGTAGAGAAATTAACTCTCCTCTCTAAGAACAGCTGAATCCCTCTCAACATTCATGAAGGATCTCCAAAAACATTTCTTTCTGACCTCTTTACCTCCTCGTTTCCTACCTGCTCTGTCAACTCGCACCACGTTATCGGTCAGGATCACCGCTGTCGGCCCACTGAGCAGCTGTTTGGGCAAAGCGCACCGGTAAAACCTCAGACCTCAGAGGTTCCGCCTCAGCCTGACTGAGCAGCAGTAGCAGGATTTCTCCCAGCAAACTTGTTTAATTTGTAACTATTAGATTTAGTTATGGTTACAGACTGAATGATGGACAAGAGAGTTACAGCTGCTTTAAGCTGTGAGGAAAAAGATCAGGCCTTGAGATGTGGGGTTTGATTAATTGTGTTCCACTTTTGAGGTGAGGTGGCGATCTGACCCTGCACACCTCAGAGATAAAATACCCCCCACAGAAAAGATGGCATACTCTGTCTACTAGAACCGCTGGAAGGAGAGCTCCTAGCAGGGGGTGAATGGGATTTATGGAGGTGATGACCACACTGGGCCCTGGAAAACCAGCTGATCACATGCGCTGTGATGGAGAAAAAGCCGTTCTGATCTACAGAGAAGCTCGTGGACGCGAGAGAAACTGTCTTCACACTGTTCAGCAGGGGAGTTTTGATTTTATTCAACTATGAGCCAAATGTGTTATCAGCAAAACAGACAAAAAGAAAAACTAACTTGTTTATTTTTAGAATACTGACTAGTTATTCTTATCTTTTGTGACACTTTATATGATGCACAGTGTAGGATATTACAGTGTAAAGGGGTAGATTTTTGTAAACTTTCCTTGCTGTGGAAATCAGGGCTTTAACTAAATCATTTGCCCCCTGTGGCAGATCCTTCCTTTTGCCCCTTTGGCCCGCTTGTCTTCTTCACGAATTAGCTGGGAACTGCCTGGAGACACACCTTGTGTGGATGTAGACAATTCCCACACACAGTGTGCACGATTTAAAGACATTTTGCCTGTTCAAGAGAAACAAAGGTGTTTGGACTGTGTGAGGAAATGTGCAGAGACACTCCACCATGGCCCAGTTAGTTGCTGCGCCACTGTACTGCCTGTCTGTGCCAACATCATCTTTCATTGCTTTCCTCATCTGACTTAGCAGATAAATGTATTGGGAAAGAGGCCAGGGAGAGTCTTTTATCTCAGATAGTTACCTGTCACTTTGTAAACCTCAATTTCAGTCTGCATTTTGGAGCCCATGATGGACAGCAGGCAAAGTCTCTGCTGTTTGTCACTGTGTGGTCGCAGGTGTCCAGCGTGTATTTATTCTCAACTCCAACTGCTGCAGATAAAAGCTGCCTGAATGGATTAAACGATAAGAAGGTAAAACGTCATGCTGGGCTGGAGTATCCACTACAGAATGCAGCTTTAATGGTCCTCTGAAGTTCTCCTGAAATTTCTGCAGGTTAGAAGAACGACAGCATGGGCTCACATGAAGCTTATCTCCTCCCCTCTTTCAGTTGTCTGATTCTACTGCACTTTTGATTTCCTGTGAAAGCCAAAAGTCCTCATTTTAGACAGTTTTGGAGATGCTGGTCCAAGCAGAAGTTTTATGTCCTTCTTGCTCTATAACTCTTAGTTTCACTCAAGGTGACAAGACCCACAAAGCAGCTTTTTTGCTTGTCTGATCAGTGGGGATTAGAGATGATGGAGAAGGTTGAGTTGAGAGATAACCTTCTTCCCTCCGTACTACATGCTCTGCTTCTGGGATGAAGGAAACATTTCTTTCTAGCTGGCATCTCTTTTCAAATTTCCCTGTACTGCATAGACCACAGCAGGTCAGTGCAGCTCAGTGTGGCAGCAGCTTCCTGACTGTTCCTGTGTGAATGATAACAAGGAGCTGAGGACCTCCCCCAGCCCTCCATGGCACATAAACTGACATGTGCCACACAGTGAAGATCTAGCATCCGATGTGTCACACCAGTCCAGGTCAAGCAGAGCAGAGGTTCACCTCCAGTTCTCATGATCACAATGGTGGGGGGTCAAGGGTTACAGGCAGGGAAGGGCAGCCAGGCCAGCGGGGGGGGTGACTGGGGTGACTGTGGAAAACTGGTTTCATTTTCCTACAGAACTTCATGTATATGCATGGAAATCAAGAGTAAATGTGTGTAGTGTGAGAAACAGGTGAGATCATGACAGAAAACTGTGTGAGGACAGCACCTATACTGGGTCTGAGGGTGTGTGTGTGTGTGTGTGTGTGTGTGTGTGTGTGTGTGTGTGTGTGTGTGTGTGCAGGAAGCAGCCAGAGGAAGACATGGTGCTGCTGGGCTCCTGCAGACAGTCCGAATGAGAACCTAGATGGTGGACAATGACTCGCCGCTCCTTGTTCAGCACGTGCATCTCAGGCCGTGTGATAGTCGGAATTTGGGTGTTTAAGGAGAGCAGCCAGGGGGGCCGGCGGGAGCCTCCAGCGAATCACTGCGTTTTCTCTCCATCTATTCCACTGCCTGTTCACACACACACACACACACACACACACACACACACACACACACACACACACACACACACCGTATTGTAGAAATCAGGTGCGAAATAAACCGGAAATACACAGCAACAGCAGACCTTTTCACATCCCATCAGATGACCAGCTTTGTCTCCGAAGAGGAACCACAGGTCCCGCTGTCTGTGCACCTGGCAGGTGCTCCTCGCAGGGCTGAGGCCGAAATGCTGCTGCTTCCAGCCCCAGAATGGAAATTAAAACACTTTCGCTGCACTTAACTAAAGAGGAATGGAAAGAAAATCTGTATTTTAAAAGGTATATTTTACAGTAAGGGGATCAAAGTGGAGATTAAAGTGGACTGGAGGCATCTGCTCTCTCCACAGATGTTTGAAAACTGGTCTTTCCTTCTGAACAGGAATTACTGCGCTCTTGTAGTCTGTGGAAGAACATATTTCTGGCTTTTGGCAAAGTGTTTTTCTAACTGACAGCTCATCCTTCAAATGTCACCTTTGCAAGGGTTTTCAAGGTTGTCGTCGTGCTCAGTGGGGAAAGATGAAAGCGAAATGCGGATCTTCAAAAGCTATCGTACATCACACAGTTTTCCTCCCAGCGGTGCGGCACCATCGCCATGTTGAGCTCACATTAACCATAAGATGACAAGGAGGAATTTTACGAAAAATGGGCTGACTTGGGGTTAGAGAGAAGCTTATAGTGAGACACGAAAGGCCTTGAATTCACGTTTGGTTGCACACAGGAGTCAATAATGCTTTTGCTTTTTTGAACACCCTTCCAATTCATCCATCCACCCTTCAGGAAGACGATGTGACCTTCCGACTGTTCCCTCGTCTCTCTCGCTTTGTGCCACTTTAAACTCGCCGTGTCGCCTCATCGCCACGAGATGCCAGTAAAGAGCCGCGAAACTGACCGATCGCCGAGGAGGCGCGTGGCCGCGGTGAAGCGCGCGCCCGCGCCCGCGCGGACTGAGGCACCAGCGGTGTCGACGGCGCAGGAGCTCCGAGACGCTTCCTTTCCGTCCTCCGCCGCCTTGTTTCATTGCTACTTTTTAGTCGACAGCGGCGTCGACTGAGGCTCCCTGGCTGGAGCAGCATGTCGGACTTTCTGGTCCAGCTGCTCGGGGAGCGGCTCTTCCACAGGGAGCGCGCCGAAGTGGACGCGCACTCTCTGGGCGACAAGCTGTCGCTGCTCGGGCTCTACTTCGGCTGCAGCCAGAGCGCTCCGTGCAGGCAGTTCAACGCCGACCTCTGCGGCTTTTACTCGCACTTCAAGACCACCTCGGACCACAAGGATCGGCTGGAAATCGTGTTCGTGTCCTCGGACCACGAGCACGCGCGCTGGGCGGACTTCGTGCGCGAGATGCCGTGGGTGGCTGTGCGCTTCCAGGACGGGCGCAGGAAGGTAGGCGCGCGGTGCCCGCAGTGCTACTCAGTAGTGCCCAGTAGTACTCAGTAGTGCCCAGTAGTACTCAGAGGTCCTCTG
>UFQX01000909.1:141201-180063 GCA_900497675.1 Arapaima gigas | reverse complement strand
AGTTCAATCAAAATGTTCATACTTATCGACTGTTTGTACCTTGGACCTCCAGTGTCACTGTGGCGTCATAGAACTTGAAGGAGGTTTCGTCCGGGTCAATCCACACATACAGCTTCTCCCAGTTCTGTGTCGCATGAACATCTTCAATCTTTAGACTGCAGTTCTTCTCTGCCACATTCCCAACTAGTTCCGTCTTACCCCTGAATTTCTCTATAACGNCTGCAGTTCTTCTCTGCCACATTCCCAACTAGTTCCGTCTTACCCCTGAATTTCTCTATAACTTTACCCGGGTTGTTTCTGCTGTACACCAGTGGATAACCTCTGTTCACATACTGGTACCACACAGCGTCACGGGGCCGGTGATCTGCTGGGCAGCTGAAGCGACAGGGGATGACGACACAGGACCCTGTCAAGGCAGTGATCTGGTGCGGCATGTTGACGCTCCACTGGGCGTTTGCCAGAATCGCCATGCTTACTACTAGAGTGACAGTAACAAAAGAGACAGAGCAAAAGAGAGAACATTTTATAAATGTTTATGTGCTTCATATATGGTTGAAACCATTTGTGCATATTATTTATAAATCATTTTGCCATTCCTGCAAAACATAATTTTTATCATTTTAGGAGACTGACAAAGTTTCTAACCCGAAGCTCATTATTATTACCAGGTCACTTCCTAAACTCAATAGCAACTTGTTCCTTCAAACAAAATATTTAAACCGATTGACCCTCACCTAATGGGTCCTGCATGTTCTGCTCACAACACCCTATCACCACCACCTCACTTTCTACATTTTGACATGACGTTTTTCCAGACCGAAAGAGAAACGTAAACTAACTCACTTCCTCCAAGAATTTACACAGGTTGTACAAATTTCATACCATCGTCGGCAAATGTCATGCAAGGATTTTGCAGCGTATAAGACCGCAGTCAGAAGAGCTGTGCTGAGTGCAGCTTCTGCTGATTCACAGAGGATTTGAAGTTCAGCTAAGAGGAACCGTGAGGGTCAGTGACCTAAGCATATTTAAGTTTAAGATGGGCTATGTAAAGTCAGCGTGAAATTCAACAAAGAAGTGGATTAGCGAAGGACAGGCACAAAAGGGGGAAAATATGAACATCAGGTGCAGGTGCCACAGGTGAGTCTGGAGTTTGGAGGGGTGTTTTTATAAGCATGGCTTATAAAAGCGACCCAGGCACAGTAGACTAAAAACAGTGTCATTCTTATTCCACAAATATTTTGGGGCATGTATTTTTCCAAAAGAACTGTGAATTCTCCTGAACAAGAACGTTCAAAAAGCTGGTAAGGAGTCAAGGCTCTTTCAACGGATGTTGTAATTTATTTTAGTACACGTTCTTGTTCTGACTTTATAATATCAGAATAAGTATATATTTGGTAAGCACAGCAAACAACAGTAAGGAGAATGGAAATCATTGCAGCTTGCAGAAGACATGCACGTCTGGAGATCATAACAAAAGAAAAACAGAAAGATGCGCTGGAACGGTACTCTGTTTACCGCGAATGATGCAACACGGCAAGAAATGCTTCTTACACAATCCCATCTTTTCAGCAGCTGAACATGAAAAAGAGAAGAATATAGAAAACATTTTTAAATGTTTATAAACCCCGGCAAAGTATGGCAATCCTCCCATTCAAACAACTGCAACACTGTCGTGTGCTTCTATTGAGGAACCCAAAACGTAAAATTTCAATTGTACTACATTTCTAATAAAATTTGTTTTTAATGCACAGATACATATACATATGATAGTATATTATATATCGCTTTTATTACCGGCACAATTCTAAAGCTGTTTCCTTTCTTCGGTGGCCTTGATGTTTGGCAGCAGTCGCTTTCTGCTCTTCTGCTATTAATAAGGCTGAACATAGCCTATAATAACATTCTGTGAATAGAGATGTGTGGTCAGCGTGACGCACTGTCATGAACCCTGTTCTGTCTGACGAAAAGGACAACAACTTTTATACGTGACGTGCTACAGTTTACTTGATACCTTTGCCCAAGCCAGCTTATAATGTCTGTATAGGAGGTTTGTATCCTAATTTATGTTAGAGCAGTTCAGGGTAAAGTACCTTGCCTGAAGTCCGACATGGTACACACTGTTCATGAACCCTTTATTATTTCTCCTCACGAGGATGTTTTTGACGGTTAGATCCAAGCATCTTCAAAGTGGTCTCCTCGGATAAAGGGTAGCTGCTGGACTTACCAAAGGCTGACTATCTTGAATTGTGGAAGAAAACAAGGACCTGATAGTTTACATTTGACGTTACGTGGCATAAAAAACACGCGTTGATCCACATGCATTCATTTCCCCGTTTATACGGCGGTGCATTTTTACTCTACCGATGCAGGGCAAGTACTTTTGGTCCTGCATTAGGATGTGGAGGTTTAACTTGGGTCCTAGCTGCCCCACACTTCATCGTTCTGTTTTTTTTAAATTATTTTCACTATTATAGCTTTGTAGCTGGTTTCATATAATGTAATAAAAGGTCAAACCCCCACTTTTAATACAGAATATGCTGTTATACCACATCTCTAAACACAGCCAGATTACAACGTTAATAAATATCACGATCATTCAGTTTTTCATTTTTTTGCTTTTTATATTTCTGTCATTGACTGATGTTCCATCCATTTTGTGATTTCATAGGCTTCAAACCCCCGTGACCCTGAACGGGATAAAGTGGTTCGTGAAAAAGGATGTTTATAATTTCGAAGTTATCAAATGTTAGATGTCGCTAATGGTTGCCGAGTGTCCTTGGAATGGCCAAGTCAGGGTCCTGACCTCAGTCTCTTCGACATGCTGTGGTGTTCTGAAGCAGGTTTTTCAAATCAGATCAGCAGTTACAGAGAGCATTTGGTTGAGGCTACTGTCAGTAGAGGGGGTTTTACAACACGCTAAATATTAGGAGTCACATACAGGTTCCCATCAATAACCTGGGCTTTTCTATTCAACATGGATCAATGTAAAATCCCTGTGCTGTTTCTTAAATAAGCCTGTCTTTATTGTTATTACTTAGATGAAGGTGAGATCACATTTTAGGATAAAATTGATAATTTTGGAAAATTTTGATCATTTTGGAAAATCTTGACAATTCCAAATGTTTCACAAACTTTGGTTTTTGAAGTGTATATAGAACATAGCAGCTGATTGTGTAGTAAAGAGGTGGCTTGAGCTGTGTCCACAAAATTATGAAGGTCTGAGGGAGTTTCAATTCTTCACTTTATATGACTACGTTGTTACCGAGTTGTGACCTTATACCGCTCTTCTTACCTGGCCCACTGCAGTTCATTACCATGCACGATCTACACTTCTTGAAATATTTGTTTGTCTAACAAGTGAGCACATTCTTCATTGTCAAAACTGTTATCAGCTATTTTCCTTTAACTTGTGCTGGAGAAGGTTGCTCTGTTAGAAAGGTTGACAGACAGACCCAAACCTTTTTTCCCAGCCACAGTCTCCACCTATTTTTGATGGAACCCCAGGCTTTCCTAGGCTTGCTAAGAGATGTACCCTCTCCAACATGTCCTGAATTTGCTGCAGGGCATCCTCCCAGTGGCACGTGTCCAGTAGAGCTCCAGTTAGAAGCAGACCAAGGCGTATTCTTGTATGTCTGAACACTTGACTTCTCTCAGTCTATGGGAGCAACAGCTCTACTCCAGTGATCTTCTGAATCGCCAAACTCTTTTCCTTATTGCAGAGAGTGAGCCAAACAATACTGCAAGGAAACCTTATTTTGGCTACTGGTTATTGAACTTTTACTGTTTCTGTACTTAGAGAGTTTATGACGATAAGGAAGGACGAATACTAAGAACGAAAGGTAATCTGAGGGCTTCATCCTAACGCTCATCTCCCAATCATCCATCGCAGAACTGCTGATATTGCACCAAACTGTCTTTAAATCTCCAGTTCCCCCCTTAGATACTTGAACTTCCCTCTCAACTGGAGTGAGAAACAAAACTGTCATCTAGTCAGTCAGGTTCCTGCCCCACTTGTTGTGGTGAGGGTCATGGTGAGAGCATGCTGAGAAGGCAGACCCAGACCCTCCTGTTCCCTGAAATGGTCTCCAACTCCTCCTGAGGGAATCCTCAAGTGCTCTCAGGCCAGGCGAGAGATATAATAATCCCTCCAGCGTGTCCTGAGTATAACCCGGACTCTCCTCCCAGTAGGATGTGCTGGGTACAACTGCTGAGGGAGTTGCCGTGGGGGCATCCTCACAACACGTCCGAAACACCTTGACTGGACTCCAGATGTCAGTCTGGAGGTACCTTTCAACTGAATCGAGAGACCCCATCAAGAGCATTGCTCAGAAAGGCCTCCTGCTTCAGCTTAACTTAGCTATCCTTGTAAAAAAGTTCCATTTTAATGTTTCAGAATAATTAGCAACAGGTCAGCTTGCTTGTCCCTGTGCAAAGGAAAAACTGAAATGTGAGGATTCTACAAACATAAAAAAACATCACAGCAAAAGTCTCTTCATTTGAGGAAATAAATTAAGGATTAAAAATCTGAAGAACTGTTATGACTCCAGGTGTCCTGGGGTACAGGGGGTAAACTGAACTGTTTGGGAATGCGAGGGTCAGAAAGAAAGAGAAAAAGATGGGGGATTTGGTGGAAAAGTTATTCACTACGTACAAGCAGGTAACAGTGTAAATATGTATTATGCACACAAAAAGACAAAGGAACACAGGGAAAGGAACATTCCGATTGAAATCACGCCACCTTAAAATCCATTGGCTGTGGGGGGGGGTGACATCATCGATGATGGTGACTGACTGAATGATGGACTGCTGGTAACCGGGAATCTATAGGTGGCTCAACGGGGGAACGAAGACAGCAGAACACATCTCGGAACGCAACAAAAACATCAGCAAACCGGGTACCTCTTCAGGATTTTTCCAGCTGAATCTGGATGATGCAGGTTCAGAGTCGTATATTTTCTATGAAACAAACAGGAAACGGCCTAACAGGGAAACGCTTTTAGATTAAGATTCTATGCTTCAGCATACGCTTCAGTTTTACCGAGAACTAGATACAACTGCGAAAATTAAACAAAATTAAACCAAACCAATGAATTAACCCAAACGAAACGTTGTGCTGCTTTTGAAAATTACATTTTCCAATCATCTGTCATACTGTATGATATACAAAAACACTGCAGATGATGATACACTAGTTCATAATTGCTTGTGGAGCAGGAACATATTGCAAGATTTAGAAAATCATTATATTGGATTACATTATATGACATTAAATGGAAATGAACCCTAATGTTCAATAAGCACAAATACAAGCTAGGAAGAGCAAAGCTCTCTTTCATAAGAACAAGAGTGGAATCATGAGCAAGAGAACAAGCAAGAGGAAACATCAAGAGAAGGTTCTCTCAGAAGATCCTGTTTTGAAATCTTGTGACTCGGAAAGCTCTACTAAAATTTCTGCTTATTCACCTCAAACATCTCTTTTTTTTGCAGAGGTTATGTTTCAGAAACACACCCGTAGTTGAAAACCAGGAAGGGTTTGGCATCTCATTCGTGTGAGAGTTCAACTTATGTCAGTCCAAACTGTCGGTGTAAAGACTATCGGAAGAAACTGCCGTGATTGTGTGTGAAACACCTCAAAGATGATCTACTGAGAATACAAGCGTGATGAGCAAATTGCAAACAGTTAAATTCCACTAAAAGCTGAGTAGACTATTGGAGAGCTGAAGGTATAGATTTGTACGTAACAAATCTGTCTGAATCATTCCGAGTCATTTTTTCTAAGGTGCTTATTGTATCTGCATGCTCTTAACCTGAAGGCCTCTTTGGACAAAAGCATCTGCTAGAATGTTAAATTTAAAAAAGTTTTCTCAACGCACCTGCAAAAACTGCTGCACATGTTGACTCTAGCCGGGAGGAACAGTTGGATGCTGTCGCTATTCAGGTTGGTTTTTTAGACGACGCTAATCTCTCGTGTTGGAGCAACACTTAAAGAATTACTCATTACAGTGGCTCATGTGTTATTAGTTTCCACAGCAAGGAATTGTGAGAAACATAAGTCACTCAGGTCTCAAAGTAAGACAGCAGACAACAGCTAATGTTAATATCAATTAATAGCGTGAAACCAGAACAGTTTCTTTTTTGCAACAGATTAAAGTTCACATATATATATATATATATACACACACACACACACACACACAAACACACACACACACACACACACAGGTGGGTGGTGGGAGTTTGAGGGTATTGCACAGAACTTGTACTGTTCCTAGGATTGTGCTGTTCTACACTGACATCAATGTTTTAATTTCTTGAATCTGTTGGAGCTGCTCATCCAGCTTGGGGGTGATAGCCCCAAGTTCTCCTAGCACCAATGGAACGTCCTCATTCTTTACCTTGCATATTCAAGGTTGTAAGTGGATTTATATATTACAAATACTCACACAAACCCTTGCACTTATCTGGAATGGAAGAAAATCCAACACTATGCCAACTCAGTGCCATGAGATATATCAAAATCTTTTGATATTTTAACAGTTGTTAAAAAAATAAATATACACAAAATATATATCCACATGATTGCTTCATTAACAGATACCTGGAAACTGATATCTGGTTTGATCCCAAAAATGAGACGTATAAAAATATAACAAAGCAACGCCACGTTTAAAGGATAGATTATGACGAGTTACACACCACAAGACCAAGAGAATCCTTTCATATACAGAGATAGTGGCAAACTTGTCGTTGTCTTTTGGCTGTCGGAAAGATAACAATTAATTCTAATACAGATTATCCACACTCACATTCAGTGTATCATCCTTTCCGGTGTCCTACAGAAAACAATATTTCGGGCAAACGTCCTCAGACTGTCGTAGCCATCCGCATTTGTTCAGGCGTGAGCATGGAGGGGAGAGGGTTCCTTCGCTCTGACGCAGCCTGTAGAAAAGCAGGTGGCAGTCACCGCAAAAGCACGGAAGGGCAGATACACTTTATAAATTCCCATGGAGCACATTCATCTTGGGAAAATAAATCAATATCGGAGCACACATCTGCAAACACTGTAAATCACACTTAAATATGTTACACTTATATCATAAAAAGGGCATTATGGAAATGGTTACACATAGTTTAAAGCAGAGCGGAACTCTGATCAAGACTGTCAAGGGCAAGTTTGGCTTAAACTGGTCTCAAGTGAGTGTTCAACCAATTGGGAAATGTGTGTATTCCAAATGTTTGTTTTTTGTTTTTTTTTAAATAAAAATCTATTGTTTTATTTATTTATTTACATTTATAATAAGCTTAAGATAAGATTTTTAAAGCCTACTGAGACACAGCTTTTGGGTGAAAAGAACTGATTTAATTTCATCCATTAGTACTTATTATAAAAATGACCTCACTGGGTGTGAACCTATGAGGTCCCGTTGAATTGAAGTTTATGAAACATCTAATGTGCTGTTCAAAATACCTGGAAATCGTAACTAGGGGGTTGGTTTCTGCGTTTCATTCCTTGAGTCCCCAAAGTGTGTGGATTGTTTGGCTGGCTTCGCTCCACCTGAATGTGTATGGATACAAATATTTATTATATTATGTTACATCCCTTATCAATTTGTCATGCTTAATAAGTCTGAAGGAACTTATTAAATATGCAATGTCCCTAGTTTGTTGTATTTTAAATAAATAAATAATGCAAGTTTTCAGACCATTTATCCATAACATCACCTTTCCAACACTTCTCGTGGCTGGATACTTTGGCTGTTGACCTACAAAGCAGAAAAGATGCATAAAAATCTACTCACACACAGTGAAAAAGCACAAACAACAATTATAAGAATATGGTCTTACGTCTTCTCCTTCTGCAGACAACATAGAAGAGAATGAGGGCAATGATGAGGAGGAGGAGAAAGGCACAGGGGATTCCAACAGCCAAGCCTAAGAGGCCTGCCTGACTCAGACCTCCAGCGGCTGTAAGAAAGAAGATGAAAGATACGGCGCAATGTGTAAATCCCTCTCTCCACTCAAAGGCTGTGTAGAGGACAGGACTCATTCGTGACACAAGCGACTACAAAAATCGCGGCTCTTTGTCGCAGTAATTTTTTCCCACATATTTCACTTATTAAATGAAAGGATGTGCTACACCCACAAGAACTGTGAAAAATGACCACTCTGTTGCAGGTACCCAAAGGAGTTTAATGTGGCAGAACTTAAAAGATGGCTCCGGTAGCAGGTGGAACCAGCCCAGCGGCCATCACAATTACCATTTTGTAGAGAAGACCAATCTGACAAATTTGAGAGAAATATTTCAAAGAATCTGACAAAAACAAGATTAAAACCTCCTACCTGGTCCAACTTTAAGCGCTGGAGAAGGTGCACCACTGGTTTTGCCAGCAAAGGGGACTACTCTGAACCAATATGCAGATTTTGGGTCCAGTCCCAAGAGGTCCTGGCTGCGAGCACTGGCTGGTTTTGAAATAATAGTGCGGAAGTCTTCAGTCGCCCGTTTTCTCCTTGTGCTATTATTAGTACTAACTGTGACATTGGATCCCATCATTTGGATATTAAAACCTTCAATAAACAGGAGGGGAAAATCAACAACAAAACACTTCAAAAAACACATCTGGGTAATACAACATAAAAGGTATCGTGTGCTTACAACATGTTCGAGTTCAAATCTTGTACAGTATTCATAAGACATTTTTGTAGGGTTTTGGTAAATTTTCATTAAAAGTACTACAACTCAGCACTAACTAGAATTTAACCATGAGTAACAGGCTGAAAGTTTTCATCTCAGCGTTTTGCTGCTGTAACAGTATGATCTTTTTTGTTTTTTTGGGTAACATTATATTAAATTAATGTGAATGTGCACTGTCTTCCATGAGCTTACCTGTAATGATGGAAGTGCGAGGGTTGTCCCAGGTGAGCGTCACCACTGTGCCAGCCTGGTTTGAAACAGTACTGAAATTGGAGATTGTAGGTCCTGTGGGAAGAAGACAGTTTAAAGCTGGGGAGGAAAACAGAGTAGTGAACTTTTCCCCTTCTGATTTCCGGGGATAAGTGACTTAATGAAATAAACCAAAAAAAAAAAACCACCTGGCATGAGAACCATTTCAAACAACCTTCCAGAGTTGTACATGTGATGCAAAATTTGTCATCCATCTCTCCTTTCAGTCTCAGACTACACTGTACTCCTAGGACCTGTACTTTGCTGTTCCCACATGACACCCCAAGGCTTGGACTGGGCAAGAAACTAAAAAGCCGTTGAGCTGCTACATATTAATTCATACCCAGCAGCTGGATGCTGGTGTTCTGGCTGCCAAGAGGATTCTTGCCACTGGCGGAATAGTTGCCTAGGTTTGTGCTCACACTGAAGTTCTGGATTGTGAGGACAGAGGTGTTACTGCTGATCTGATACTGCCCCCCACTGGTCACGATCTGCCCATCTTTGGACCAAGTCAGGTTGGCAGCTGGCACAGAATTGCTGTCGCAGTTGATGCTGACCACCAAATTCCCACTGTTGTCCACTGTGGTTGTGGCCAGAGGCAAGAAGGCTGCAGGACCACCTTTAAAAACAGTGCGACAAAATATTTAAAAAATCTGAAATTTCTCAGTAAACAGGAGAAAGTTAAGTGTTGCATTTTACAGGTAATACATTTAAATTGGGGGTGGGGGGTGGTCTCAAAAATTGTCTAATAACATTTAAAGAATTCTTATATTGCATCTGAGCAAGATTCAGTGAATTTCAAGCAATGCATATATATTTTATGTAACAAATCTACAGCTGTTATATCATGCTCCAATTTATTTAACACACTCCAGGTCATCAGTTAAGCAAATTAAAATTATGCATTTGCAAAGTGTATCTTCTAAAAGTATGACTACAGAAAGTAAACCTTTTAAATAAAACAAAAGTGATGTAAAAGACCTACGAGCAGTTATGCTGCAGTTTAGCGGAAAGGGAACGTTGCTGGAAAGACAAGTGATCGGCTTCCCGTCGAGGTTCTGAGAAGGCGCCACAGTTAAGCTGAAGTTTTTATTTGTACTGGTGTCATTGCTCAACTGTGGGAATGACAGCAGGACATCAGGGCTGCCACCTGTCATCTGACAACCGTACTGCAGATTCTGATTTCCGTCTGCTCCTTGGACTGTACACACAGGGTATCCTGGTAAGAAAAGAACAGAAAAAGGAAAGCATGACATATCTTACCCATGCCCAAATGGTGTCTTTTATTTCTCCTGCCTTCCAACACATTCAGCCTTTAAAAAAATCAAAACATTACAGTCATAATATTGCAGTAGTCTTAGGTTAACTAACTACTCAATAACATTTTTCTATGTCAGGACTGGTTCATTTAAGTTCTGAAAGTGGATTTACACAGACCTTATTTTTATCATAAATACCGATCCCACATTTCATATGTAGATTTGAAACGGAAAAATAAACTTTGAAAAAGAGTCTGATTTCTGCATGAATTCCTTCAGAACTACACTTCTTTATACATCTGTTACCAATATGACACTTAAAAGACATTTGTATTTTCAGGGTGGAATAATATTTGTGCATATACAACATGCAAATACTAACGTGAATCTTAAAATTTTATTTTGGAACCTTTCACAGTTCCTGATATGTTGGTGTGAAACAGTCAGTAGCTTCCAATGCAGCGTGGCTCATAGGTAACACTGCTGTGTAGGGTCAAGAAACCTTGTTAGCCTCAACTACAAGGTTGTGGCAATTGAGGGCGGTCATTCTGAGAAACAAAACATGGACATTATCCTTACAATTACTATAAGCTTACTTACCAAATACTGTAAGTGTGAATGTGGCTGATTTCCTTTGCACCCCGACCTGTATAATGGTGATGGTGTAGTTGCCACTGTATTTAGTTTGCACATTTTGGAATGTAAGTGACCCATTGCTCACAATCCCGAGCACATTGCTCTGGTCACTTATGACCGGACCAATGGTGGAATTAATGGTCCAGGTCACAACAGGCACGTCATTCTGTGCCCATTCTACTACGGGACTTGTTGCTCCAGTGAACGACACGTTCAGGATCACATTGCTACCAGCAATTGCATTCACAACTGTGGAGCCGTAGGTGTTGATATTCAGACTACAGTCCACAACACCTTTGAAAGGAAAACAGAGCAAACAAAAAGAAAAAACAAACAAACAATTAATAATTACAAATTATGTACCAACCAAGAACCAAATAAAGCGGATCTATATGCACAAACAATTTACAGCACACAACTCTCAAAACGTTATTATTCCCAGGTTCAAAAGAAGTCTGAAAAATCTCTTGACATGACATGACGTAACACGATTTGTATGACGCACCCAGGAACAGCTGTGTTATGACACGTAGCATGTGAATGTGGAAAATGCTGATTTCAAAACACCAGATAAACAAACTTTCATCAAATTGCAATTCTACTAAGAAATGGACTCCAAATGTTTTAATTTAGAAAATACTGCATAACACTGTGCACACAGAGCAAATGTAATGGACTAGACCATTGCTGTAAAGTTAAGTGCACAAGGAATCTAGGCAAAGTTTTGAGGCTTCCCCAAGAGTACAGGTGGGGAAACCGAAATAAAACATAAAATACGGCACATTTCAGACACTACCAACAGCATACTATCCTATCAAACTCTCGATTCCAGGTTTAACAGCCTCGCCCGAAGCGTTTCATCTCAACTCCTCCCATGTTTCTACAGCGGACCCGTTTAATAAACACAAGTGTTGACCGCCGATGTCAAATTCTCGATGACTTAACCCAAGAATTGTGACGTACCTGCGAGCAGCACCAGCACGTTCCCCCACAAAGCGCAGCGCAGGGCGCGCCTCACTTGCACCCCCATGACTCTAACGCGAGGAGGAGAAAAGATGCCGAGCTTTTCTTTCGCAGTTTGAGCCGTCCTCGGAGTGGTCTGTGCCGTGCTGTCAGGCGTTCAAATTCGTCGCGGTTTAGATGTAGGTGAGCTGAGGTTGGCATCTTCAGTTCCCGTCTCGTTCCGCCTCCGGGGAAGGCGCGCGCACCTGAGGCGGCACGCGACGCCGCTGACGAGCACTTGCCCCGCATGAAGGGGTACATTGTTAAAACGACGACACCGTCTGCCAAGTAAAAATAACTTCCAAGTTGCTTCCCTGTTATATGTGAGAGTTAACTTGGCTTTCTGTCTGGGAATACAAACGCGTTGCGTCGGAAACAGTTCGACGTTGACATCGCTGTCCTCCTGGATCCTGACGCCCTTCCTACATGTCTGACTCTTGGGTTAGTCCAAATATCAACGTTGTGCATATTAAACATATTACTTTATGCACAAACGCCAAGTCGTGCTTTTTCTGAAACAAAAATCCATCTTCAGTGTCTCATGTTCAGGATGTCACGGAATAGACATCAGGAAAGTGGAGTTTACTCCTTATAATAGGTGGGAAGGTGCTTGGATTTTATGCCATAATTTATTTCAGTATTAGACTTTAGTCTGGGATTTGTCTAATACGTGACCTAGTCGTTGGAATAAGGATGAAAGCATGAAGGTGTTGGCGGACACCTTCGCTTGGGTGTGCCTTGAGAATGTTCTCTTTGAATGCACACACAAAAGAAGCAGTTTCGAGATGTAATTTTATGTTGCCGCCTTATGGTTTCACTCAGCCAGTTTGACAGGTTTATCCTGTGTCACGTAACCCCAAGTGCAAACTCAACGTTTATATCAGACCCTATGGTGAGCAGTGTTACAGAAGTGCAGCTGTGCTCCTCTGATCACCGTGACCATTAGAAGGTCAGCAAGCCTCCGTTGTCAAATTCACGGGGCGCAGAAGTGTTTTATTCCTCTGTTCTTAAGCAGTTGTGTATTTTTTCTATCATAAACATCAGCTAAATCCGTCCGGTAGAAACTCGCCGTGCCTCTGCAATAAAACACATGCCGAGAAGTCCAATGAATGAAAATACATTTTGTCATTTAATGTTATACTTAAATTTGCATTTTTCAGCTCACATCTTTGTCGGAGGTGACGTACAGTGCTAGACGCACTAAATTCTGAACCTACTCATTCATCCAGCAGTGCAAGGTGGCACAGTGACTCACGCATATGCACACTAAAGGAAATTGATTTTAGAATGTAGGAGGAAACTAGAGCACCAAAAGGAACCCAGCTGAACACAAAGGAAGCGTGCAGGCTTCACGCAGAGTCTGATTCAAGTGAGTGTCAAACTGCTGTGATTTCATGTCACCCTTTCATTATGTGTGTTTAATGTGGTTGATCTTCAAGCAGCACAGTATAAACAGACATGCACCTGCTCCCTCGGTAAGAAAGAGACTGGCCTCCTGCGCGAAGTCCTGGGCCCTGTAACTGTAGGCTTTTACAGATCATGTGTTCATATTACTGACTGTAAATGTTGTGAGGGACTCAAACAGCACTCAAATTTGTAAAGAAAACCTAATTATTTAAATGTAGAAAGTGACACCAGCTATTCTTTTACATGGGGAGGCTGAGGTACAAACCAGCATAGATGTCAACTCCCTTTACTGTTATCCTTATAGAACCTAAGCCATCTTCCCTCTGGAACCATGTTTTATTCAATTTTATTTTCCGTATACGTTTACTAAATGAATAGTTTTATGTGGAGGGTGCGCCGTCCTTGTTCCGGAAGATAAGGTTTAACATTTCTTTCTCTTAAAGCCCTACATCTTTCCATTTTACTGCTGTTATTGTTTAAACAGATCAGAAGAATGTGCACACGCTGTGATACTCCAAGTCAAACTTGACAACCTGCATTATATGAGTTATATTCATTTACATGAAAACAAAAAAATACCTGTATGACGTCAGTTGTTACCACCTGTAGCACAATGTTTTAGAATCGCTGGTTGCTAAGCAACAACAAAAAAACAAACATGCTTGTGTTATAAACCTTAAGCCAGGAATGAAATGCAAGAACCCTACGATAGTTCACAGTGCTGTATAATTGAATATATAAAAATTAGGTTAATTGACCCTCTGAACTTCATTATTATCCGTGGTTGTTGTGACACGTGTGCACAAGTGACAGTTTGAAGTTATTACATGGAGAAAACAAATTTACAAATATCGCAAGCAATCATACATTAGTTTCAACAATTTATCTTACACAACCCATCTCAATGATGCAAAATTTCAACGCATTAAAAGAAATATTTTTAAAGAATATTTAAGATTTGAAAAAAATCCTTTGCAACACTGCAGCAAACATTTTTGGATTGACTCCTTTAAATTTCTGTAGAATATCACTCATCAGCATTAACACAAAAAATTTTAAAATTAAACTAAAAAAATTCAAATTCTTTGACACCTGACATCCCTCAAAACTTACAGCAAGTATGGAGTTACCCAGCATAGCCTGGGTCAGAAAGCATAAAAGTTAACATTTTAAATTGTATATAACCAAACTTCATTACCCTTAAACGTGTGTCTGCAGACCACATGTAGTGTCTGTAGTCCTGCACATGCTTGTGACTGGCCCATTGACAAACTAGCTGAGAATTGCTTGGAAACACACAAAACTGACGTGTAGTATTACATGTGTAGAGTGTGCACACTATTTGTTGCTGTGCTTAGGTGTTTGTCTGAAAAGCAATGAACAGCTCAACAATGACACATTAATAGTAACCGTGCTGGAATATAAACCAGCATACACAATGGGTTGATAGTAACAAGGCACCCATTAACATACAGGATGAAAGACAATTCCGCAAACACTCTACACTCATGGTTTACATATGAAACAAGTTATCTTTATTGGAAGATTGTGTACAATTTGAATTAAATTTAGGCGCTTATGGTGAAAAAGTACACTTCCCCAATGAGTTACTTTTTCTCTCTTTTGCCCTTCAGTACTGATAAACACTGGCCAAGAAGCACTGCAGCATCTTACATAGACAAGTTCATTGCAATCAATTTTATGCTGCCAATTAACTAACATTGTTAGATTTGTAGACACCTTAAAACTTCATCAATAAAAGGGACCTGTATGTGAACAGCTCATAATATAACATGGACTGGTTACTTCTAACAATATTTGCTCCTGTGGTGCTATAAAATAGTCTAACACTGGCACTTTTCTACTTGTAGTCCTGTGGAAGTTGTCCATACAAAGTAGTTGCCGCATATAGTCGCAAAAAATTAAGTACAGTACAGACAATGCTTGTATGTGGCATGAATTACATAAAATATTGTTAGAACTGCACCCAGCAGGCAAATTCCTGTTGAACAGTCTTAAACAGCACATTTGCCAATGACATATGGAGGGATTCAGTAACACATACAAGGGAACTGGATTGTGGTTCTTTGCAACAAGGAAAAGAGAACCAAACCAACAGCAGCTTGCTCCACTGGTCACTCTTCTACCTTCACTTTCTCTGGTACTTGGTCACCTTATGGGGAGAAGTTAATATGCTGTATTCCGTAATATTCTGAAACCGTAACATATCTTTGCACGTTCAGAAAAGGATTTTATTGGATTCAGCCAGGAATTAAGTATCTCACCTGATTTTTTAATATTCATATCAGAGAAGCCAGAGGTAGGACATTACAAGTCCTAAAAATCACACAACAAAATCCAGACTCAGCAAATTAACACGAAATCCCTTGTGCATTCTTTGTGAATTCATTCCACACTTTCCCCAGTTGGTGCTAATTGCATTTGTACATTTAAATTTATTTGGCTGATTATTTCTTTCAAAGTGACATCCCTCCCCTTTCATACAGTATGGTATTTTAATGCAACAATTCTGGGAAATTAGCTTTGATCCAGTGTACAGCAACAATAATGGGAGCAGGTTTCCAGCCAGCTACTTTCAGGACAGAAGTCCATGCCTTTCATTGTTATGCTACCTGTGTTTGCATCGTTGCCTTTTCTGTGCCTTTCCTCCACCCCTTGCCTGCTGTGTCCTGTGCCCACATCCTTTATATCCTCCCAGCTTCCTTGAGTTTGGAGAGGAGATCTTCCACAGTCTCCACCTTCACGCCTGCCTGCCGCTGGGGGGGCTCATCTACTCGTAGCACCTCCAGGCGTGAGGTGAGATCCACCCCCAGGTCAGAAGGCTTGACAACATCAATCTTCTTCTTTTTGGCTTTCTAGAAGCATGAAAAGAAGAAATGACAGTTGGCCGTTGTCCATACATAAGACATACATCTTAACCTCAATGTCCAGACAAATGATATATTCCTGAAAATCTGTACTTAAAAATTACTTACACTTTTATGGATGCAAAATGATTTTCCACTGCCCCAAAATTCACTCAATAAAACAATAGGATTAATTTTTGCTATTTATTTTCTAAGATGTACATTTGCTCTTAAGAGTATCCGTAACACACCAGTTCAGTAACTCACTTCACAGGGAGTCACACACGGTGCTTGATAACAGAGAAAACCAGTCTGATTAGGAGGACATTCCTTATATAACCTAGGCTGATGTTATTAATAGTCGTGCATATTTGGTGCTATTTTTGATTTAACTCGCCTCTGGAACAGGTTAACATACATCCCATAAAAACACTTGCAATAACTTCTGTGATATCTAACCCCCACATTACCAACAATTGTTTGGAACAAATAAAGTCTGCATTTTGGGAACGGTGTACAACACACACTGAACACTTTATTATCCAATACGTACTAATGATACATAGTATGCAATTTGAAAAATAAAAACTAACAGAAAAGATTAAATGACATTTTAATGGATGTGTCATTGATCTGAAATGGGTTTTAGAACATCTTCATTCTCCAGTTGTTACACATTCATACAGTGAAGAAATTGGTAACGTGCAGCATCTGCATATCTAAGTTAACAATGTTTGCCATCAGCATAACATGGGAATAAGCAATGCAAAAAGGGCAGGGCCATGGTTCAGTGAAACCAGATGAAAATCTTGATAATGTCACAACTGGAGGTTTTGTATTACTGTCAATTCAAATAATGTAAACAATTGCACTACAGGTGGGAATTTGTTTGCTTATGTTATTATGGACACCTACCATGATGTTGGGCAGAGTGGCATATCTGGGGGTGTTGAGCCGAAGGTCTGCTGTCACCACAGCGGGCATCCTGAGTCTGACTGTTTCCAAGCCGCCGTCAACTTCCCTCACAACCTTCAACTTGTCCCCCTCCAGGACAACTTCGGAGGCAAACGTGCCCTAAACAAGGGTTTATTTATTCTTTAAGCAGGGTTCAATTAAGCAGCAACCTAAAAGATATCTGGAACTTGTTTTAAAAATGACAGCATTTGATAAACCTCATTAAAATGTAGCCACAGGTTCACTAAACAGAGGATAACTTTGCAGAGCGAAGGCAAAAGTGCCACTAGGAGGAGTAAAATATTCCCCACCATGGACATATGGCATAAGTACACCTTCACCTCACCCAACTTCACATTCAGGCACACTTAAGCAGCCGACCTGAAAGTTCCTTTGTCAGTTTTATTTGAAAATCTGCATTTTTTCCATCAATTTCTGATTATGACTCAAGTCTGCATCTTGCCCAAAAAAAACTGAAGTGAAAACTGGATCATTTCTCTCCATGACATCACCTGAGAACTGCATATAGAAATTCACCTTCCTAAAATTCCATTTATGTTTTACTTTTGTTCCTCAAGGACAACTCTGGATATTATAGCCCCAAATATAGCAGTGCCATGCACTTTCATAGAGTGTATGAGAAAAGCACTCCATGAAAATAAAATCAAACTGAATACAGCAACCCCTCAGGATCCAAACTCTGCATGTCCAAATTTTTACTATAATGGCTCCTGAAAATTAATACCTATTTATTGGTATCTTTTTATCCAAAGCTTATCCTTTTAATAAAGAAAAAAAAAAATCAACAAATAAATACCATACAGTACTGTACGATGTACTGTAGTAAAAAAATACTTTATGTATTGCAATAAAATATTGTACACTGTTACAAATTTATCCTGTTCAAAAAGCATAGTCCTGCACACACCTGTGCTGGTGTCCTATCAGCTGTTTCCCCACACTTCCCAGCGAGTCACTTTGTATGAATACGTTTGCGCACCATTACCACATTTGCTGTGATTTAAGCTGACTAATGAAACTGGATGGCAGTCTGTCTGCAGAAGAAGAGGAGGTGGTAGGATTTTTACACAACTTAAAATCCTTCCCGTGCTGGACATGGAAACTTTATAAGTAAAATAAAGTTTTAGAGCATCACTAATTATGGAATGTGATAGTGACACGAACAGGAGTGTTGCTTTCAGTAACACAACTGAAGGTGCTGTAGCAGGTTATAAAGAGATTTATGTAAGAAAGTTGCATGAAGACAAACAAAGTTCCATACTGAGGTTTTTTCACCCCCAAACCCACCCCCTCCTCTACACTCCCCATGGAGAAAACTGACACGGCTACCTTCCTCCACACCGTAAACCTCACAAGCCTACCTTCTTTATTCCATGGTATCCAGTAAAAGTTGTTAGCCCTGTTTAAATTATCTGCAATGTTTTAGCTAAGTTCCATTTTTTAAAATAAATCTATTTAAGTGCCGGTGGCAGCATTAACATGCAAAATGTCTTGTTCTGTATATCAATTATAAACATGCAAATTAATGAAAACATTGTGTTTTCTAATTAGAAAACTGGTGTTCAGAGTGTTTTATCATGCTGAGTTCATGGGTCGATAATTATATGGGCCTTCAGAAAGGCTGGGAATGCATTATTTTGCCCCTCCTCCCATTTAAAATAATTGGAAATAGGCAAAATTTGGTATCCGATGAATTAGACTCAGATACCAAGGAATTACTATAGAGTTGGATGAAAAATGAATGTGTAGCTATACTGATAAAAGAAAACAATACAGGGATACTGATCAAAAAAACCAAAACTCTCAGGCACAGTGGGAATTTCTCAGTTAAGGGTACATTTTTTTGGAAAATCAGTTTTCTTAAGAACCACTGTTAATAGTATATGGGATTCTTACAACAGGGAGATTCCTTCATGCCATATTTCCCCTGAAGGGAAATGAAGGTTTGGACACTGGACATAATTTAACAGGATCTCTCCTTAAGTCTATCAGTGATTTTGTGTTTCTACCTTGTGAAACCTAATCTTTCAAATTAGATCAGTCAATAGTAAGTGAGAAAACACAAACACACCTGAGGCCAGTCCAACAAAGCAGCAGTCATCTGGCCTGTTTGGTTACAGTCATCATCAATCGCCTGTAGAAACAAGTGTTATTAGTCTTTTTACTACAATGAGAGGCTGTCACCTCATATAGGGCAGCACCTTGGGACCACAGTCTCACAAAGGTTCGATGTCAAAAACTAGCTTTGGGTCTCCACAGTACTGTCCAATAATAATAATAACACCAGTGAGAGAACTTTGTATTAATCATCTCTTGACAGCATTTCAACACTCTGAAGCCCCTGACTAACTTGCTTTACCTGCTGAGTCCAATAGACAGGAGAAAGTAGAAGGAGCAAATAAAATCAGACGCTGCCACTAAAGAAGTCTGTACTCCACCAGGGAAATGCAGGTTACGAAACACTTATCTAGAATGTTTTATAAAAACACAGATGATTACAGAAATGATTATCCAATCCTAGAAGACTGAAGAGGTGAATTAGTTTAAAAGTTAATTTTACTTTGCATTTGACGCTAACAACAAAATGTAACCATGATGTTTACCTTCAGGTTCACAGGTAGTATATACTTGCTGGCACCATGTTTTCCTCATTCATGTTACAATTCTTGAGGAAATGTAGATGTTCAAAGCGATGCTAAAGTGATACCACTGCATGAATACACAGCCTCAAAAGACTGTGCGCATTCACCTGTTTTCCCAGGATGACCAGCCTGGCATCCTCCTTCTTTGCCAGAGCTGCTAGGATCTTTGACACCTGCAAGGGGCCCAGGGTGTCACTGTCCTTCCCTGACACCTCCACATGGATGCCACGGTCAGCACCCATGGCCAGAGCAGTGCGGATGGTCTCCTATATAGCACATACTTCACTGAATTAAAAATATACTCAAAGTTCTCATTCTACTAATACAGTACATTTTGATTTCCATTCAATAAAGATATCAAGCAGTGTACTGGTTAAGGATATGGTATTTTACTTAAATTTGCTGGCTGCTAATGTTGTTTTACCCCTGAGCAACCTACTTTGCTCAACTATTCCAAAACTATAAGCCAGTTTGCACAAAAAGTTTCAGTTTCAGAAGTAAAAAAAACCAAACTAATGCTAAAACAACAGATCTCCAAAATGTAAAATACAAAAAACATCAGTCAAAAAAACTTGCATAAGTTTACCTTGATACAATAGATCTTTTTATAGATTGTAATGGACTATGAACTATGAGTGCACAGCAAGAAATAAACCCCCTGATTATGCAGTATACTCATTATTTCAGGGGTTACTGTATTCACAGAAATTTTCAAGAAAAATTCCATGACATTATGTATCTCAGGGTGATAGTCCTCTGTCTCACTGAGAGTGGGGTTTCTTTTAAAACCTGAAGTCAAGGAATTAAGGAACAATCCCATCCATCAGCTGCTCAGTTGACCAAGCTGTTGTAACCCACCTGCACTTGCTGAGGGCCACAGCTGACCACCACTACCTCTTTGATCAACTTCTTCTCCTTGAGTTTGACAGCTTCCTCAACAGCAATCTCACAGAAGGGGTTCATAGAGTGCTTGACTCCATCTGTCACCACTCCAGAGTTGTCAGGCTTCACGCGGATCTAATGGGGAAGAAGGGCAGACTAACTCAGTTAGAAGGTGTGGGCCACAAACCATTTCAGTGGACTGACTGCAATAGCAGGCCACTGAAACAAAGACCTTAGAGCCTCAAGGACTCCAATCCGGGGATTTGAAAAGGTCATTGTATACTAAAAAGAACAGCTACATGAAAATAGAAACAGGTGCTTGAAACAAAAGGCCACTAAATGTCAGTGTTATTATCTATGTTGCGGTGTGTTGAGAACTTCTTACCCGGTAAGAAGCAGACTCAAACTCAGCAAGCAGCTTCTATCATGGGTTAGACGTCTAATTGAGTGGATAACTATAATTCATTATGGACAATGGCTCATACACCCCAAAAGAAATGATCGCCATGAGCTTTTTTAGCCACCGGATTATTCAATTGTGATGCACATGGAAGCACTGATCCTTCTTACCAGCAGTCATCCACCTTCATAACAACACCAAGAGACTTCCTAATTCTTCACTTCCACACTGAATCAGCCTAGCGACCTTGGGTCTTTAAACTTGTCTTGCTTTACTGCAACTGGGAATCATCTTGGGTTGTTTACTCTGTATTGAGTAATTATTCATTTATTTTGGACCTTTTGTAATGCATCTTCTGTTTAAGCTGCTGTATGGGTGAACTTCCCTGCAGTAATTTTAGTTATGTCCTAAAGGAGACTTTGAGAAGGCTCAGAGCCTTCCACAGGAATGTCATTCAAAAACTATGTAACTGCTGTTATGTGGACAGAAAACATTCTCACTGTCTAAGGTATAAACTGTATTGTTGAGGCCATAGCTGTCGTTTCTGCCTTGAAAAAATACAAAGTAAAGTTCAAACTATCTGTGCCCATATCATCTGCAAAAAGGTTTACCAGGTACAGCTTCTCTTGAGCAAACTGATAACTGATCTTCCAACAGACCGAGATTCTCACCAAGTCAGAATCCCACGTGACAATTTGAATCTCGTGATGCAGCCCGACCTTTCATGGACTCAGCAAACTTTGTAAACAATGCCCATGTCCCCCCACCATATGTTGTAGACAGATGGTGTCATAAACAGATCAAGGCAACAACAAAATACATAATTAAGATTCCAACAGTTGTTACACCTCAATGCCTAAAGCATGTTTTGTTCCAGCCTCTCCAGGTCTCCCCATTTGTGATTTAAAGTACTTCATCATACCATTATTGAGACATTATCATATGATTCAAGTTACATTTCAACTCCATCCATATCATAACTTCATTAGCCTATAAAATAATATTTGTGGACCTGCCTGACCAGCAAACTCTTACTCTTCATGTCTTTATCATTTATACCACTCATGTAATACAATCATAATTTTCTCCAACAACTGCTTTTACATCAGATGTTGACTGAAATTTAACTTGAAAATATAAAGCCCAGGTCCTTCTACTATGCAGAAGTTGATCTTAATACGTGATGAAGACTACATCACCTCGCTCCAGACAGTGCAACGATTAATGTGAATAAGTTTTTCTGAAAATTAAATGAAGGCAATCAAGATTTTAAACATTCTTACATAGGCATTCATTATATCACATAGTTTTAACATTTAAATTAGCAGGAGGGGGTATTTACAGTACAAGTCAAACGTTTACATACGTTTGGTGGGGATATATAAATATGCTGGTTTCTTTGCTTTGCCACTTCTGCCCAGTTCTATTTTTATTGCCAAGGCTGCCAACATGTACTCAAAGTTTTTGAGCGGCCCTGTATTTTCTACCACCTATGAAAGAGTGGGGTTCAGGTTAAGCCAGAGGGCTGTGAGGGCTGAGATGATGTGAACACTGATCGCACCCTGGGGGGGGGTAGCTGAATCCAACCACAGCCAGCAAAGCCATGTTTAGGGGACAGCAGAAAAAGAAGTTTACACATNACCTATGAAAGAGTGGGGTTCAGGTTAAGCCAGAGGGCTGTGAGGGCTGAGATGATGTGAACACTGATCGCACCCTCGGGGGGGTAGCTGAATCCAACCACAGCCAGCAAAGCCATGTTTAGGGGACAGCAGAAAAAGAAGTTTACACACGTTCTTTAACTAGGTTGAGCTTGACAGCTGTACTAACTGTCATATAAAGTCAGTTATAACCCAAAAAATTTACTTCGGATATCTACCAAACCTCTTAAGTCATAAAGTAGTCAAAGCAACGTCAGCTGTTTCAGAGGTGGATATATGGCAGTTCACTAAAACTACACAATAAATGAAGTGTAACATCAGGTTACACTGGCAAAGATAAAGGGCACATTTTGGAAAAGTAGAGGGAAATTGTACAGTATCCTGACAAAATGGCTCCTTTTCTACTCAGAAACATAAACTCCAACTAACTCGCATATGTGGTGACCTACATACTACTGAGCAAATGCTATTTCAGGCAAGAGTGTTCTGGGTTTAATTTCTCATTGTTAATATATATGCACTAACTTTTTAAAATAAAAGCCAGCACTTACAAGTGGGTTTTACAATTTTCAAAAATACTTTAAACAATTCTGTCATGCTTCCAGTACATTCTCGTGTATAACAGCCCCAGTTAACAGGCATATTTACGTTCGTATGCAACTATTCATCGCAGTATTCGGCCATTTAGCTGATGTGGGTTCCGTTGCGAGCCGCCCGGCGTTGCTGGCTCATCAGCGGGGGCAGAGACCCAGGCGGCCGGGGCGCTCGGGTGACCTTGGTCCGCAGAACTCCTGACAGCGCGCTAGCTAGAATTGCTAACCCACAACTGACCCGCGTACAGCTGTCAGTCCGCAACGGCTTCGCAAGGCATGGAGGATTAAATGAACCCCTGCACTGATGCACACGGAGAGTCCAAAGGAAAATCAAGGAAGTACCTTTACAGCATAGTCAATGACCCGCTTAACACCAACAAGAACCCGAGCAGACATTTCCCACGTCCAGCTGGCAGTACGTTAACTACAGAAGGAGACCCCGCCGGAAACAATTCTTTGCGAGACTCTCGACTGCTCGCGAAGGCGGGAGTTTTATGGTGACGCCCCTGGGCTGAACCAATCAGAAATTGGTGGTCAGAAAGCGACCAATCAAAGACTAATTATTTCCAACGATAAGCGCTTTTGGCTGCGTAAAAGGAGCCAAATGACCAATAGTAGTTCGCATGTGCGCCTACGAACTTGGTCTGAAAAAGTGACTCAGAAATGTTTCGTTCCTATGTAAGTAAGCAAAACATATCTAGGCCAAAGGTCATCTTTGATACGCGTGCTCATTTGGTGCCCTGGAAAATTTCTGCACTTTCTTTTTTATAGATTTGTAATTTTAACCACATTTCAGGCTGTTTAGCATCTGGTAACATTAGACATCTGACAGTCTGGTTGACTGATTGTGTACAATATAGTTATATGGTACTATACATTGCTTTGGATAAAAACGTAGCAATAACAGCAACAAAAATAATAACATTATTATTATTAGGCTAAATAATAATAATAATGACAGGCTCAGCAGGTTGCACTGTGGCCTTATCTATCCGGTTCAGACATAGGTGTAAAGTAAACAGTGCAGAACTTGCATGTTCTCCCTGTGTTCTTATGTGTTTTTTATCTGGGTGTTGTTCTTAGTGTGCATAAAAGAGTGTGTGATGGTTCTGTGATGTCCAGATGTGGGGTATGGTCCATCCAGTCCAAGATGTACCTTTCTTCATGTCCTGTGTTTCCAGGATAAGCTCTGGCCACCACAGTCCTATATCGGATAACCAGTTATTGCTGATGGATGTAGGGATAATAACGGTGATCATACAAGTGTGTAAAAAGCCTGGTGTGTGTATCAACCACAAACTCAGCAAGCAGAGTTGGTGATACTGAAAGGACTTCTATTTACTATTAATAACTGCTTGTTCAGTACTGGGTCCTGGAGGTCTGAAGTCTAATAAAACAAGCCAGCAGTTTTGCTTAAAATGTAAAATGGTTGTGATATAGCCTTTTTCTTGCATTTGCTTTATCAAAACTATGAAATTTTTATATCAATAAAAGTGTACAGACAGACATTAAACACAAAATATTTAGATTTTATTTTTCTATTTAAGGAATTAGACCAAACTATAGTTTGGGGAACTTCAAGAACAGCTTAAGACCAGGCTCAAGATTAACCTCTTTAAATTAACTATTCAGATACATTAGTGAGCTGGCTGAAGATTCATGACTTTAGCTTTTCGGATTAACTACTGATTTATTCTGCGTTGTCCTTCTCCCATGTTTCTGAATGCCATCTCCCATCATTACTAGTTGTAGACATTGTCTTTTATCTTCCCGGTGCCTAACAAATTAGGGTACCCATGATCTATGGATTATGATACATGTCCTCACTGCCTCTATTTCTGTATCTCTCAGTTGAACCACACAGGCCTATCCCATTGCACTAGACTGCATAGAAATGGGAAACTGCCAGTACTTTGACCCACAGCAGTTTAGTTTTCACCAAATTCCTTATGCTGGAAATTTTTTTCCTTGTGTCAGTGGTCAGTTAACTTTGTTCTGAGCAATACATGACCAAACTGCTTTTGCTGTTTAGTTTGCTTACTTGTATTTACATTTTTGTCAGAAAAACAACATGTTTAGCACTGCGGTTCAGTGCTTTTTATCACAGAAAAAGTGCAATACAAAAATAAGTTAAACTGAACTAAATTAGGCACAAAAAAGAAACAGAATTTATAACATTCACATTTAATTTAAATACAAACAAAACATTTAAGCATGATTAATAAAAGTCCACATTAAACTGTTTTACTTGAAATTTTCCTTAAATTCAGTAAAGTGTTGTTATGGTAAACAGATTAAAACCATGGTCTCCTAATTTGTTGTACTAATCTCTCTTTTAAATAAATTATTCCCTGGGCTGAATCAATTAAAGGTACAATCTTAAAAGGTAGGAGATATAATAGTACAGTTCTGATATTCACGGGCAATTATTTCTACCACTTGGAAATGGAAAACGGTAAGACAGAGAGCAAAAAGAGGCAAGGAGGATGAGAGAGCACAAGACATCATCCACATCATCCAGTGACTGGATAGGGTGTGCAGTGTGAGCATACTGGGGGGAGACATGCCTTGTGGTTAAGTGAGGGTCTTAAATCAATCTCTGCTATTAAGGAAAGTCACTAAACAGGGTGTAGCAAATACAGTAACTATTGTGAAATTGCAGCCGAATATGGAGGTTAGTCATAGATAGATGCATATATGTTCATAGGTACATAACATTATAACACCGGAAGGAAACTCCGCAATCATCAGGAAATGACAAGAAACCATGGGTGGGACAGGGGTTTGAACTGATCTTGTGAGAGCAGCAGTGCTGAGGAGAGCGCTGTTTTTACTATATTGGAATATTATCTGGAAACAATGTAAACACTGCTACCCAACAAGATAAGCAGCAGACACTCCTGTTGGAAGGTGCGATACGGTACGAGGGGTGTGAGACACTGGGCCACGTGCACTAGTTTACTCCTGAAATCATTCTGGCAATTTCAAGCTTAACTCGATCCATCCATCATCCTTTTACAGCAACATCTGGAAGACCGCTGTGATTTGGGCCTAACTCCCAGGAAGCACAGCACGCATGATCTAACTGAGGCAGAAGCAACGGTTATAAAGTTTGGGAGAAAACCCAGTCAGATAGAAAACACGGGAACCTTCGAGATTCACATGAACTTCACTCAACTAAAATAATCTGACACCCAAGCAATTTTCATTCAAGCATTTCTTTAAAACTGTAGTAATTTTAATATAGTATAAACCTTAAATTACACAGCAGAAAATATAAGAACATTGAGCTAAAGAAGAAAGCAGGGGTCTGAAGTAACACCTAAATACACACGGCACTAGAACTTCAGCTGCTGACCAACTGCTGATCGACTAACCTCAATATTCAGCTGCATTTCCACAATAGTTAATGTATTTGCTACGCTCATCTCTGTATTTATAAGTGATGTGTAACACACATACATGAATAGTCAGCTCGGAATAACACTTATTGCAGTTAAGTTTATTCACACGTCCATGCATGGCTACTTTTCTTTTTACATTGGAAACATCCCAAATATAATTTATATACAGTGTGCATCTAACAATGTTAGTAGCGATAGTTGCACCATGTGAACATAAACTATACTGCTGACCAGTTTAAGTCGTCCCTTTCTTTACACTACAAAATGGTTCAGAAAAGTACCGTGTATAAAAACGTGTTTTAAAAAGCCGTACGATTTTATTTAGCTAATCCATTTGAATAACATTTCTTATAAAGAAAGTATTTGATAGCAGATGGATAGAAACACAGTATGTTGGCGCTGTGAAAGATAATGTGTTGAGAACAAATACTTTTTTAATCTAACTTGTGCTGTACTGGCTGCAATGGAATAGAGGTATTTCAGCAGTGAGGAGCCCTTTGAAAAAGAAAAAAACCTTCATGGATATTTAAGCATGAAGAAACATTAGGAGAAAGTAAAACAGGGCGAGCGCATTCATCCTATTGATAAAACAATAAGTTTAAGTTAACTTTGAGCAGTGGTGGACCAACCACCTTCTTCTCACATCAAACCTCTGTTCACTAGAGGCTCAGCGAACACAAACTTCATAGACTGGGGCAGAACCTAACTTTCCCAGTGTCAAACTCTGACAGTCTGTCTGTACAGTATTCCCCAAAACTTCTTGAATGCTGCCATTATTATGAGAATTACACTGTTTTACAAAATATGCCTACATGTCCAAAACAAAAAAAAACAACTGTAAATGCTGTTTTGGAGAAACACTTAAATAACTAATACTTAATTGCAGGAAAACATTACATTTCTAAGCAAACGTACAATTCATGTCAACTTTGTAAAGAAAAAAAAACTATTACGGCGTTTTATAAAAACTCCAGCTCATTTCGATTGAATAAACTAACGTACAAAATGCATACATTTTATTTAAATGGTTTTGCCGCCAATAAAAACAACCGAAAAACCTTGCAGGAAGTCATATCTGCAACTTCCTGGCGGTTCTCGGAGGTAAAACTATGGTTAAAACTACACCATATTCATATTATACAACCTAAAGAATCTTTCGGTATATTAAGAAGCGCACGAAAAGGAAAAAATGTGTCCTGAATTACTACTGCTCTCCATATTAGACATTCCTTTTTTTATTTAGCACTGATAATTCACTATAGTTCTTGCGCAGTTGTACTGACCGCATCACAAACGATTCTTCAGCTGTTCTATGACAAATGCCGTTCAAATTATTTTATTACAACGTCAACACTCGGAAACACACATCGAATGTAGTTTTCGTGCCAAATATACGTTATCAGTTTAAAATGCATTTGAAAGAGGTATAACGTGAGACTTAGAGGCAGCAGGAGAGAGTCATGTATCTATGGCGAGCGCCTGTCCACGTCCGCGTCATGTGGTTCCCTCCAAAACCCGGATTGGATCGTATCTGTCAGCTGAGGGAACCAGCGTGATCCTTCCAGCTCTATTTCCCTTTTTTCTGTCTATATTTCACGTCTTAAGCCGAGAATGAGTGTGGTGACGACATGTCACTTTTTCTCACCAGTGGGACCATTTTTTACAATTTACTTCTTTTAAATCGGTTTAAACCCGTGCCACCAAGGCTCTCAAGCTACTCTTTGAAAACCTACTTTCAAACTTCCTGGAAGCAGTATATTCCCCCCCATGTACCTCCATCCCGTAAAATGAATCACCGTCACGTTTAACAAATGCAGTTCGACAAATGTTGCTCACCATTAGAGTGTAAAATCGTCTTTTTCTTTTAGATTTTCCCACGTTAGAGGCGCAGGTATACAATTCCGTGCGGCAAGACACAAGACTTTCGTCGGATTAAGTTCAACATTCCGTGAGGAGAAACTGAAGGGAACTTGAGGGCTGGCGAACGTTTTCCAGCCGCGCTGCCTTTCCTGACAGGGCGAAGCGACCACGAACGCCACGATAATAAACGAATCCACCCCATATTTTGTTATCCGCAAGCGGCTGACACGGACGGCGCGGCCGGCGAGCCAGCGGATGGATACGTAAAACAGAGCACCGCGCCGAGGGGGAGCCGACAGGGCGACGACGGGACGGAGGGAGTAAAAGAAAGAAAGCGGATACGATTCTTCCGCACGTCGTGACGATAAAACGACTAAAACACAGCGAAGCTCAGTAACCCGACAAGTGAGAAAATTCTCCCGCTAGCGATCCCGAAAGAGGAAGCCGAAGGCGGGGACGGGCGGAAAAAACAAACCCAGAAAGGGAAGCGGCACAGCGCGAACTCGGGCTCCGGCAGCGGTCTCCATTTTAACTGCTCGGCCGGTGCGCGCCTCACGTGTCCTGGACTGTGTCTCTCACATGACCCGAGTGTTTGTCCCCGTGATCAGCGCTTCCATCTCCGCGTCCGTGTCACTCAGCATCGCGCCGTAAATCCCGACCCTCATGGATATGCTGGAGCAGAGCCTGGACAGCGCTGCCAGGTAACGCGCGCGCCTCTCTCCGCGCGCCGCTTTGAATGGCTTCCGTGGCCCGGACCACCATCTTCTCTGCAAGCTCACACACATGAACATTTTCATCTCTGGCACCCCGGCACACACACACAAACACACGCGTGCGCGCGCGCACGCACACACACACACACACACACACACACACACACACACACACACACGTTGGTGCTCCGGACGCCGGGATTTGTGCACCGGAGGACGGAGGAGCTCACATGAGAAACATCTGGAAGGAAAGGGTGACATACGGGGACACTTTGGTGCTGCCTTGTCGTTAGTTATCGGTAGGGTTTCCTGGGCTGCGCCGCAACATTCAAATATTAATCTCTACTAGCTGTTGCTGCGTGAGGCAGCCGGCATGTTGGCGGACCAGCGATGTCAAATATTTCGGTTTAAAATTTGCGAGGTAATATGAAAGTGGAAGGTGGACTTGTGGGGAGTCGGCGAGTTGACTTATTAATCCCCCCCTCGGGACAGTCTTATTTATTATTAGCTGACACCTTTGTCCGAGGTGACTTGCCGTGCTGGATACATAACTTTATAGTTTTGTGCACGTTTACACAGCACGGCGCTCTTACTCCATCGGTTGAGGGCGCTTTAGCAGGAGGTGGGATTCGAACCCGACCTTCCGATCGCTGGTTACTTTAACGCCGAGCTTTTTCGCGGTGACTTGAGTGTCAGACTTTCTTGTACTTTTATTATATTATAATAGAAACGAGAGAAAAGCACGGTTGACGTAATCGACGTCGGTTGTTGTTCACGCCGACACCTGTGTCAGATTTGGCCGCGCGGAACACTTTAATAATCAGTTTTTGTTGACATAATAATACTATTAATGATAATAATTAGATTAATACGCTGGGGCTTTCTAGCAGTGTCTACAGAGACATGGCCGTTAAAGGAGGTGATAAACCCATAAAGCGCCTTTCCTCCGCCTCGGATCAAGCTGTCATTTTTACTCATAGTTTAGTTTTGCTTTAGATTTTGCCAGTAGTCTGCCTCGGGTGGTCTGTGTGTGTTTAGTGTGTGAGGAGTTAACCGTGATATAAGTATTGCCTGTTGTGTGTATAACTTGCCACCCTATAATAGTATATTTTTTAAGATTTATTTGCTCCTTCTTCCTCCCCTTACTGAGTCTTCCTTGCTGTGTGTTTGTGTTGCAGTCACGAAAAACAAGAGGAAGAGGTTGTGCAGATATCTGAGGGTAAGTAACTGACTTGTGTGTGAAACCTGACTTGAAAATGCAGGAAGAGCGGTGACACGAGCACTTGAGGAGTGGTCCGGCGATGGCGTCCCTCGCTGGCCTGTGCATTACCACTAACGGCTGGAAACTTGTTCTGAAACTTGGAAGTTAAGTTTTGCGAATTGTATTTATGTAATAAGGAAAACGGCTCGGTTCGAACCGTCGTATTTCCCATAAATGACCTGAAATCTTTCTCTGTCATATTACCCAACGTGGTCTTTGTCATTTTTGCCCTTTCTTCTCAGGAGACAGTGCAGGAGGAGGGGAGCAGGCAGCGGTTACCATAGCGAGTGTGCAGCAGGCAGCAGCATTCGGCGATCATAACATCCAGTACCAGTTCCGCACAGAGAACAGTGGTGGACAGGTAAGACGTATTTTGCGCCGTTGCTGTAGGTGTCAGTCATACTGCTGGTTTAGTAGCCTGAGCGAATCCCATCTGTCCCAAGTAAGTAATGCTGTGGAAATTCTGTGTGGAGTGCATAATGTAAGTTTTATTGTGACGTTTACCCATGGACACAGAAACCCTTTATTTGGTATCAGTCCCTCAGCTACATTGGAAACCATTTATTTGTTCTGAACTTTGAATAGACACATGAGGCATGCAGTCTAAGTAGCAGAGGCACATTTTGTTCTTATTGGTGGTTGGCTAATTTAGCAGGTTTGTGTGTTCTGCTGGTGAAGTGGATGCTAGAGATGAGGAGGTGCTGATTTTGGGGGTGGGAGTGTTATTAAGGATTCCTTTTTTCTGGCTGTAAACACAGCTGGTATGAAAAGTCATGTGATTTAAAGTCCTCACCAGGATTGGCATGTGGATCTCATCACATGTCACTTGTAAGGGGGTCACATGATATGTAGTGGTTGGGGTGTTGCTCCTAAACACAGCTGAATCTTTTTAACAAATAGTGATGCTTTTCCTGGCAAAATATTATTAAAGTGAGCATCGCTAAATCGGACACAGTTCGTTCTGCTTATTTCATGAGCACTTGAAGTGCCAGTTGCGTTAAAGTTTCAAGTGCTTGAAGGCGGAACAAATCCAGTCACAGTTTGGCATATGAAATACTAAATAGAAAATAACAAGTCCATCCTGGCGAGTGTTATTTAGGTAAGTGTATATGGCTAAATTGAGGTAGTAACCACTGCCAAATAGTGAGCTAAAACCAAGAAAAAAGGACCGGTATTCTGAGGGCTACCCATTTTACATGTAAATAAGACTTTTTCAACTAAATTATGGCTGCCTAGCACTGATGTCTTTAGTGAGCTACAGAGTCTCTGCAACTGAAGTCCATTTTAACAGATGAATTGATAATGGGTGATTATCTACTAACTGATGTGAACAACTGTAGCTAAATAAATGAGGTTTGTGTATATATAGTACTGTGAGTGTGTTTATTCAGTAGCACAGGTCAAGATGGTCCACATCAGACTGACCACTGTCTTGCTGATTTTCTCATTACTAGGTTACCTATCGTGTCGTCCAAGTAACGGATCAGCCGTTGGAGGGAGCGGACGACGGGGGCGGGGCAGTCAGCGTCGTTTCCACTGCTGCCTTTGCTGGGGCTCAGCAGGCAGTCGCACAGGTAGCAGGGCATGGCTTTCCTTCCTGTAAATTTTCAGAGTGGACAAGAAAGCTAACTGCACAATTTCCCCTGTTTCCCCATGGTACTGCTCCTGTGACCCAACCCAGGCGGTGATCCAGAACCCCTTCAGTAATGGTGGCAGCCCAGCAGGGGAGTCAGTAGGAGGGGAGACACGCTTCGCCTATTTTCCGGCCGCCACAGTGAGCGATGGCACGGCTGTTTCGGTGCAGGCTGCTGCTGACCCGACGCTTGCTCAAGCAGGGGGTGAGTTTGGACAGAAATCAGCTTGGACCCTTTTAACTCGCAGCTGGTCATATCACAGAGTTGCACTGAGAAACAAGAAAGTCTGTAAAGCCTAGGATGTCCCCTGTTTCTGAAATGCATGTTTTCTTGTGAAGGTATCTTAACAGATGGGTAAAAACAAAGAAGCAATGCTTTCCCTGAGGGGAAAAGAAAATATTCTTCCTGTAGATGGTATGGGAACATCGCACTTTAAATGCAGAGAAGTTACTGGGTGCCTTGTTGCATTAACAGGAAACTGAAGAAAAAAGTTTAAGCCAGGATTCTCAGCAGCATAAGATACTTAAAGAACATGCAGTACCACGGTACACTTTTTCCTCATATTACCAACATTTGAGTTGGGGGTTTTGGAAAACACAGGTTTTATTTTTAATGACATTTCTTAACCGTTCTGGTTTCTAAAATTTATTGCAGAGGAAAAATTACCTGCATTTCCACATGCTGCCATTAGTTGGCAACAAATGTGATCAATCTTTATTAAATGTCTGAAAAAGTATTATTAACAATATTTTTATATGACCTAACTTCTAAATATATCGTAGATGTTTTATTAGCTATTATTAGTTATCTAGATAAAGGAAATGGCCAGAAGCTGATGCACAATGGCAATCAATATGTGAGGCCATTGAATGGGAGGAATAAAAAATTAATTGTTGCATCGTGATTTCACGTTGTGCCCTTTCTCCCATCATATGCTTCTGGGATGCAGTATACCGCTGCAGCCCTGCGCTGGACAAGTGCTTGTTAATAATGCATGGATTGAAGTGTTAGAGAACATTTTTATGTATTAGAGTTTTATTTGATGGCTTCATACAAGCAACCTGGTGAATACATGGCGCAGTATCTATATTATTTCACTGTTATTGATTGCAACTTGTGGTAAAAGTGACTTTAAAGTTATGAACAAAGCTGGTTATAGACAGACTTGTGGTCCCAGTTGTGTTTTCAGTTTGATGTCCCAGTGTTAAATGGAACATTTAACCGTGTTTGGCATTTAATTGCCTTTATCATATCGATATCTGGCTCCTCAGCTTACAGACAGCTGATCTTATTTTTTGAAGGTAACATTTTCCCAGTTTATTTCATTTTAATATTATTTTTCCTAATTTACCTGTTTTCTGACATTTGCATTGGAAATTAAGCGCTTACACTCCAGACAACTAGATGGCAGTAGAGCACCCTTAAACGGAACACAAATGTGGAAGCTCTTTAATTCGAATCCCAAGTCTTTATAGCTTGCTTCTCTTGTTCATGTGTCTTGGGATTATACCAACTCCAATGAAAATGGGATGTCCCGTTTCCATGGATACGATAAAGAAAGTGGACAGAGGATCAGAAACATTCCATCAGTTTGAGACGAATGGAATGCAAAATAATGTGTGAAGTGTGTGTAGTTTGCATGTTTCCCCTCGCAATCCACATATTTATGTTTCAGGGGAAACGGTGACTCTAAATTGCCCAAAGTGTGTGAATGTGCGTGGCTACCCTCAGATGGAGTGGTGCCTCGTTCAGGACGCTCCCCTCCTGAAAAAGGACAAGCGGTTCACAGGAGTGAGTGATTTTTGGCTTAGGGGTGAAAACGATTTTGGAGTTAGAATAAAAATATCCGACGAACAGATCCCCATTTCAAGTTTTGTTTGTAATATAAAGAGCTGGTACACTTTTCTAGTAAATTAAATATAAGCTTTACTTAAAAAATATGTGACTTTAATAACAACCGCTTGAAATATTAATTGCAATTCTTGTAATCACCATGTTGAGCTTTTTGACTTTTTTTTTTTTTTTTTAACAAGGGGTGCAGGTATCATCATATTTTAGGATGTACATTTATAACCTGAAGGTTGCTGGTTCACACCCCATTCTTTGCTGTATACGTTCCTATATAAGTGAATGAGATTCTGGTAGTTGCTTTTGTTTAAAGCAGACAAGTAAATACACACTAGTGCTGGGACAATGAGTGGCAGTGCACACAACTTTTGTCAGCTGTCAGTCATTCAGGCGGGGTTTCAACCACTTATGATTCCTTTCAGGCAGGGCCCAAGTTGATGTGATTTTGATGCATTTACATTTCATTTTTATGCAGATGCCCACATTGGCTAGGTTTGTGTGATGATTTTGATAATATGACTGCTATTGTTTTGTGACTGGAAATGTTGAAACCATAAAGACAGCAGAATAATGCAAAAAGGTCTTATGCATGATAAGAAAGCACTCAGGCCTCTCACTCTAATTCCTAGTATAGGAAGGGGAAAACCTGCATTTTTAGGTGATTTGGGAGACTAGAATATTTGACTGTCTCACATAACAGAGGACCCTCCTCTAAAGTAACCTTCCTATCACTTAGAGGCTGCCATGTTTCATTATCGGGATGCCAGGAGAGGAACAGAAACTAATAACATTAGACTACTGTCACAGATGTTCCCTGCTTCCTGCCTGACTTCAGACTGCCTCGTCTTTTGAAAGGGGCTTGTGTTGGGTAATTGCACGGGCATCTGTGGAGCCCACTCAGACTTTCCTAATGCCATTACTGAGGCCTTGTGACCAGCAGCAGCAGTGGGCAGCGAGCTCCTCTAATGCACCTCTGTTTTCCCTGCCTTCTCGTCACCTTTCTCCTCCTGTCTCCCTGTTGTATCTTTCTCTTCTTTTCCTCCTCCTCCTCCTTCCCCCCCCCCTGTTGATCATACTCCAGGCCAGTTCTACGTGATGATGACGCCACCTGACGTCCTCCCATCTGGCACGCCCCGAACCATCGCTCCCCGCACACACCCTTATTCCACGTGAGTATTAGCCCCCACATACGGTATGTAGAACCCTCAGACATGGCTCTTTGAGTCATTGCAGGTTTTTACTCTCTGAGCCTTGAGGCCCTCTTTCTGCTTGTCCCATGCACACATGGCTGGCAGGCGCTCTTTTTTTTACTCTCTTTGGGTTTGGTCTTCTAATTCTGAAATGGTTAATGAATTCAGAAAGATTTGTGTCAGACTGAATTTGTATGACTGCATCGTGATGCACTGCAGCTGAAAGAACCTGAAATGGCTCGGGCAGCGCTGCATGTCTCGGGGTATTACAGAGAAGTGTGTCCATGTCAGTCCTGGGATCAGTGTTTTTATCTAAGCATGTCCTTGCTGCCTTTTGTTTTATGTCAAGTCTGCTCAGTAAATGGAAAAAAAGCATATTAAAAGACACGATTTCTTAATGTGGCCCTTTTAAAACAAAAAAAAAAAAAAAACGATTTGATCTGTGTCTGCTTTAGCAGTAGCGCTGTACGAAGCAATTCACAAATTGCACTTTGGACATGTTCGGTCATGGTGAAAGTATTCGCACCTTGCGTTCCAGTGGCATTCATGTAACCTTTCATCTTTGTTTACTTTTGTAATTGGGCAAAATCTGTGACTAGATGACAACTGCCCAGTGGAAATATGATGCCTGTATTTATTCCTGCACTGTGAAAGCACCAGGGTGTGAATACTGGTGGACATCATTATGCCCATGGATCAGTAAATGTTGGGTGATCTTGGGAGTGTTATTGTGTATAGATCTGTGCTGTTGTATTGTGTCTCTGTGTGTTGTGTTTTTTTTTTTTTTTTTTTTTGTTAGCCAACTTCCCCTCCCACCAACCCTTTTTTGTACAAGGGCAAGGGCTTGGAAATTCATATTGCTTAAATCTGAGAAGACAGACTCTATTAGACTAAGTAATATGTATGTTACAGTATATTTCTTCAACAGTAAGGTACTATATTTGTATTTCTATAGAAAAGGAGGCTTTTTATCACAGTTTTACATGTGATACCTTTAGTGGATTTGTGTGCTTTTTCCCTGTGAGAAATTCAGCTTGACTGCTGAACTCATAAGACTTGTATAAGTTGCAGTTTCACTAATCCTTATTAGTTCAGTGAAAGCACACGCGGAAAGTTTTTTGGGGGGGGGGGGGGTGTGTTTTTATAATGCTTCTTAAAAGATTTTTGTTGAAACACTCACTAAGTAAACCTGCAACACAGTAAATAAACTTAAGACACTTATTTTTTTAACCTCTCAACTGGACCTTGCTGGGTAACTAATCTAAATAGAAGCTTTATCATTCACCTATCTTTAAAGAACGTTCAGTAATACCTTAGGTGACTCTTATGCATTAATGTTCAGTGATTATATGTTAAAATGACCCAAAGAGTGTTTTGCCAGTCAGTCACTGGATTAAACTTTGCGTGACTGAGTTGGCACTGGTCTGAATTAAACTCATTATGTAAAGCACATCTGTATGACACTCTGAGGCCAGATTCTTGTTGTTTGTGTTTATCCTATATTATCCCTGAGTCAGCACATTTTTATGTCTCCTGGGCTTGTACAGTGTAGCTCACCTTCAGTTAGTAATGTGGCTAAAAATGTCCACCCTGGTGAGGGAAAGTGGGCTGGAGAGTCTGTACAGTAAGCCATGTTTTGTAATGGGAGACGTTACTTGTGATTTTGTTTTTTGTCCCCCCCCCCCTTTCCTTTTTTTGTTTTTGCTCTGCTCCTTGATTGTCTTCTTTCCTTTCATCTCCAACAACTGCTTTGTAATAATTTAAGTATAAATTATACATTAATATGAATAACCAAATTTTGAAATGAAAGAAAAAAACAACCTTACCTGCCATCCGCAGAGAAGAAAACGAGATGCTGCAACATGACGGTTTAAACTGGTGAGGACAACTTTTCACACCCCTACAGATTTAACCAAGTTAGACCCTAAACCCAACAGCACAAAATAATGAGCCCCTATATTCTTCTTTCATAGTTTTGTGGTGACTTCTCTAGTGTCAACATTTATTAGAAATAGTGCTTTTGTAAAAACATTGTTACCCACTTGCTCATTCTCATGTGTGTGTTGTACCTTCAGCATTACTTCATTTGCGTGTGCTAAAGCTAACTGTGCACACCAGGTGCAGTGAGAGGCGTTCCTGGTTTAATCTTAGCTGTGGTGTAATTAAAAGTATACCATGGGGACAGGTGCCGTGGGGTGCCAGTGATTCGTATCGCCAGCCAGGGCTGCAGATTCACAAAGGCAGCATCTGCTTTGCGGGCACTGCAGCAGGAGAATGATAAATTTGGGGAATTCAGAACTGTCCTCTGGGAATAGTGAGAACAACTGCTCGCCAGTATACATCTGTATGTATGTGCGTGTGTGTGTGTATGCGTGTGCTTGAATGTTCAGATGAGTCACTCAGTTTCATTTATGCCCTTTGCACAAAAAAAACCTGTCAAAACAGAATATTACATTGATACCCACAGGCATATGACATAGTAAATAAAAGTGTTACCTTTGCTGTTTTTTTGTTTTTTTTTTGTTTTTTTTTTTTTTTTTTACAGATTACTAGAACAGAAATCTAATTNTTTTGTTTTTTTTTTTTTTTTTTTTTTTTTTTTTTTTTTTTTACAGATTACTAGAACAGAAATCTAATTGCAACATTAAAGGTTCACTTTAAGAATGTGCTGGGTTGAAAATTGTCACCGCTACTCTGGTTTTAACCTCTTCTTCCTATATATCTTTGATCTTTAGGAAGATGGATGGCCCACGAACACCTCGCGATGAGAGGAGGAGAGCGCAACACAATGAGGGTGAGGGGTGGTTCTCCTCAGCTTGCATTTAACACTAATACCAGCTGTTAACAATCACTCTTACTAGGTCACAGTACAGCTAGTTATTGTACAGTGACAGACTTGGCTTGTATCCATGGAAAAATTTAGTGTTTCTCAGCAGGGGGCGCTATTTCTGAATATTTCTTCCAGCACAGTCTTTCAAGACTGAGAATGTTAAAAATAATAGTCAGTGACATAATATGACATGATTATTAGTTCTGTGGGTTTCAAATATGTTCCAAATGTATTGTTCCCAGTGGAAAGGCGGCGAAGAGACAAGATCAACAACTGGATTGTCACCTTGTCCAAAATCATCCCAGACTGTAATATGGATAGCAGTAAGACTGGGGCGGTAAGTCTCTACCTACTTGTCCTTCTTATGGTCTTGAGAGCAGTTGAGGAGAGGAAGTTCATCTTCCACGCAGGCGGCAATTTCTTTAACCGAAGGCCTTTTTTGCCCCAAACAGAGTAAAGGAGGCATCCTGTCAAAGGCATGCGATTATATACGAGAGCTGAGACAGAACAACCAGAGGCTGCAGGAGAGCTTCAAGGAGGTGGAGCGGGTGCAGGTGGACAATGAACTGCTCCGACAGCAGGTACTTTACATTTTATAGTAATTAAATTGTAGTTTACTTGTAATTTAGGTGCTGTTTTGGAAGCTTGGTTTTAGATGTTCTAAGTAGTTGGGCATTACTGAACAGCCTTCTTTTGGATTTCTGTTGCAGATCGAGGAGCTGAAGAATGAGAACGCACTGCTCAGAGCACAGCTACAGCAGCATGGTATTGAGATGGTGGGAGAGTCTGCAACACAGTGAAGGAGGGCTTGAAGGGTTGGGGGTTGGGGCAGGAGAACGGTCGGGTTGGGGGGGGGGGGC
>UFQX01000909.1:107064-141153 GCA_900497675.1 Arapaima gigas | reverse complement strand
ACGGGGGGGGTGGGGGGGGGGGGGCTGAGACAAGGACACGTGCGACGCCCAGGGGCAGACGGCAGGGACCTTGAGGAACAGTGAAGAAAGAGGATTGACTACTGAGGAGCCACTGCGCTCTCTGTCTCCTTTTTTAACTTCATCTCTGGGCTAAAATGGAAACCCTGAGGAGCCACCGGCTGCGAGCAGCTGCACTGTCTCTCTGGGTTGACAGAAGCAGGAACGCCCTTTCCACAGTCACGCACACCAGCGCCGTGACCAATACACATGTCCAGTCCACTGTTCCCCAGTATTTATTTAGTTTGACTTATGGACAGTGATCATTAATGTTTGGAGGTTTTTTTTTCCCCCTTGCTTTTATTTTTTGCATACTGTTGGTTTATTTAGTTCTTGCTTTAAATATGTCTTTTTTGTGGCTTCATTGTTCACCTCATTATAGGGGTTGTAGCAATCATTGGATTAATTTATTAGTCTAAGTATAGAGTAACCCAGCCGAGGAGGACTGTGGAAGCAGGACACTGAATCAATGTAGCATGGCATCATGCAGCATCTCAAACAAGCAGGACGGCTGCAGCTCAGTGGCGCATTATGCCACAACTTACTACTCCACAGGGCAGCGCTGTGCTTTTAAATGCTGCGCAGAGCATCAAGGAAGGGATCCCTTCGTTCGATCAGCAGTTTCTTAAAAATGCTGTGATTACATGGCGTAAAATCATTGGGATAGTCAGTCGAATAAAAGTAAGTCCCATGCTTTACAGCATCCTTGCTGACTTTGTGAACTCTACAAAGAACATTTTTGGATAGAAAAGCTTTAAGCCTAACCACAAATAAGTTAATTATTTATAAAATCTAAATATACAACCAGATACTCTATAAATTTGTATAGTTTTTGTTTTAATTCAGTAGAACCGTATATCCCTTTGTCTCTAACAGTACAAACATGCAGGTACCGATGACACTTCTCTATAAGTTGTCACCTTTAGTTGCTACATTAAAGCTTTTTTTTTTTTTAAGTCTCTTTCTGCCCCATAAAAATCATTTCAGCCAGATGTGATGATGAGGCAGATTATTGAGATTATTCTGGCCAACTGGAACTGTGAGCACTTAAACCTCTAATGAAGTTTTTGTCTGGCTTGAAATGGCTTAGTTTTATTTTGGTCTGACTTCTGTGTGGTATATTGTCTACATTCACAATTCAGCATGTTCCTGGAGCCTAAGAAAGAATATAAGAATAAAGGCTTGTCAAGGAAAAAAAAAAAGGTAGATTTATAAAGGTGAATTTGCTTTGATTATTTGAAAATTGAAATGTCCTTTTTAAAGCGGATCTGTACTATAACGTGCATAATGTTTTGGGGTTTGCTTTTTATGTCCCTTTATTTTATAAATGAGCAACGTGAGAAGGGCCAAGTGGGCAAAGAGACTTTGAGGTCCACGACAGTGGAAATAATGTTGAATGCTCCTTATTTGCATTGTTCAAAAAATGTGAAGATGGCAAGACTGAAGAACCGGCGTCATTCTGTACCTTCATCCCACCCACGGAAAGCCAATAACTCTTAATGTTGGACAAAGCCAAGTCAAATGGATTTTGGACTCATGGACAGATTTTTGGCTTGTAGTAATAATAATGATGATGTTATGATTTATAAATTTATATGTTTAAAATTTGTCTTCACTTTGGGTGGGGAAAGGGATTTGAAAGGGGGGAAATAGTACAAAATAACTGTCCTGAATTGCAGACCCGAAAGTAAAACACTTAACAGTTTCAAGGGCGGGCTTAAGTAGTTTTTCTATCTCCTCAAATCATCACAATTGTAAATTATGTAATGCCACCTTGTACAGGTGGCTCAGTACATTTGGAGATTTTGTATTTAGTATAAAATCATAGTTAATAATTAAGTTTAAAGGATATAAACCATGGGCTTTACTGCTGCAGGTAAAGGTCTTAGGACTGGACTTTCAGCAGCTCTAGGATACAGTAGAATGTTGACACTTTTTGCCAATTAGTTTTACTTTTCAAGTAGTGCTGGCATGACATGTTCAAAACTAGGACAAATAATAAGCTAAAAGACATGCTGATAAATTAAAGATTTGGACTATTTTAATTTTTCTTTTCTGGCGTGGCAAAAAAGTCCATATAGGCAAAAGTAACAGGTAACCTATTACTTGGTAACCTCTTCAGGTGGCTGTGGATGTCTGTTTGGCTAGGAGCCAATCACGATATTTCTTTTATATATAATACTGCAGAAAAATAATAAAAATAAAACTTGCTAATTTCCTTGTAAGTACAAATACAATTAATTTTTTTTTTTTTTTTTTTTTTTTTTTTTTTTTTTTTTTGTTTTCCCCCTTTTTTTTTTTTTNAACTTGTTAATTTTCTTTTAAGTAAAAATAAAATTAATTTTTTTTTTTTTTTTTTTTTTTTTTTTTGCACTATTGCTAGCTGACCACCTGTTATTATTTCTGGGCCTCTGTGACCCAAATCCTCACTTTCCTTTTGTCACCGTCCAGCCTCAGGTTCCAGCTCAGATTAGTCCTCCTCCTTCTCTCCTTTAGTTCCTCCTTCCTCCCGCTTCCCTTATCTTTCCTGTCTGCACTGTTGCGTGTTCTGTTTTCCCCGTCTGCACTGCCAGGCGTCCCGGTGTCCACTGATCTGTTTGAAGTGACTGATCTCTGATCCCTTGTTCCACAAGCTTGGACGTTGCTCCCTCTGTCTCTCAGTCCCTGTGTGTGTGTGTGTGTGTGTGTGTGTTGCTATATAAGTACACCAGACACATGCCCACTCCCCATAGCATATCCCATTAGCTCAGAGGACCAGTGTAGCCCATAGTGTCACAAAGTGTAGTGATAAATTATTCTCTGTTCAGTTCCCGTCACTCTTTACCACTAAACAAAAATGAATTACTAATTTTCTTTTGTAATCACTGCAGCTTATAGCTCCTTCATCTGCACACAATCCTGAACGTGATCCTTGCAGCGGTGCAGTATGTCACAGCACAGCGTCTTGATTTACTTCAGTCTTTAGGCGTACAGGCCTCTCATCATGCTCCTTTGTAACTCTGGCTTAAATGAATTACGTTTCGTGCCGTGTGCCAGCGCAATTTACGTGATAGATCGGTGACAGAGGAGTCGGCTCAGCCGTAGGTGTTGTTTCTGCTCCACCTTGCTTTGTGCCGCCGCTCGTCTCTCAAGAGTGGGTAGAAGAGCACGTGTTGCGTGCCGCAGTCTCATTCATTCACAAAAAAAAAGATCTGACACCTTTCTGCTAGCTCCTGGCGACGTCTGAAGTAATTGTAACAAAAAAATCTTCCTGCTTGTGACAATAGGCCAGGCTGTGTGTGTGGGCTGCGGTTGCTGTTAATCCGTTTACGGAATGGGGGGAAAGCGATGCACGACTGCATAAATGCAGCATGAATGTTTGCGTACAGAAAGTTTGAATATCGTCTTAAAACATTCTGCTCGGAATTTTTGTTTGGATATAAAATTTCCCCCCTATTGCCAGACTGCCGGACAGGCAAAACTTGGTGAGTCAATTTTAAAAAGAACCGATGCCCAGTTTGCGCCCATTAAAGCTGATTTCAAAAATAATATGGGGCCAAAAGCAGGAAAAGGTGATGCATCCCAATTTTTTTGATCATTTGTGCAATGCACCCTTCTGGTTGGTTAAATAAATAAATCTTTTATATATATGTATATATGTGTGTGTGTAGATACACACACACACACACACACACACACAGAGTACTGTGCAAAAGTGTTAGTCATGCAACTTGAATGTGTGTTGAGAAGTACAGGTAGATTCTTATCCACCATCAGGGGGGTTTCTGGTTGGTCCCAAATTTGCTGTGCAGCCTGAGAATGACCTCAAACACCCAACCTCAGTCATACACAACTATATTGAGCAAAAAGAAGGAATCCTGCAACAGATGGTCTGGTCCCCACAGACCCCTGATCTCAGCATGATCCAGTCAGTCTGGGAGGACATGCAGAGACAGTTACAGTGTGGCCAGTTCCTCAAAATGTTTGGAAGACCCTACCAACCTCTACCTTAAACTGCATGCAAGTTTGCATAAGAGAACTGATGCTGTTTTAAAGGCAAAAGTCTGGTCCCACCAAATATTGATCTGACTGAGGTTTTTTTTGTCTACTGCACTTTTTAGAAGGTTTATTGACTAATAAGTATTTATGGCATTATTTCTGGAACCATCCTCGCTTTATAGCATTTTTCCCACCGGGGCTTAACACTTTTGCACAGTAGTGTGTGTGTGTCTGTGTGTGTGTGTGTGTGTGTGTGTGTGTGTGTATACATNCAAAAGTCTGGTCCCACCAAATATTGATCTGACTGAGGTTTTTTTTGTCTACTGCACTTTTTAGAAGGTTTATTGACTAATAAGTATTTATGGCATTATTTCTGGAACCATCCTCGCTTTATAGCATTTTTCCCACCGGGGCTTAACACTTTTGCACAGTAGTGTGTGTGTGTCTGTGTGTGTGTGTGTGTGTGTGTGTGTGTGTGTATACATAGAGAGAGAGAGAGAGACAGACGACAGACAGACAGAGGGAAGGAGAACTTTGGAAACAGTTACCTGATGTTATCACTTAAGTACTGATTTCTGTTCTTAATAATAATCCCTCGGTATACGGATCTGAATCATCCTCAAAAAAAGCTCCGGATGCTAAATGTTTCGGGAAATGGAAAGCCTATTTCCCATTCCGGTAATCCCTTGGTATCCGAGACTAATTCATCCTTGAAAAATCGTTGGATACCAGAATTGCAGATACCGAAATCCTATTTCCAATTATTTTAAAAGGGTGGGCAAGTAAATAAATAAACAAAAAAACAAACAAAGCGCTCCCAGACCATCAAAACACCAGTATAACCAACCAGTATATCAACCCATGACTTCATGAGCACCAGTTACCTAGTTAGAAAACATTTAATTTTTGTCATTATTTTGCCATTAACGCGTGTTAGTGCCCCCCCCACCCCCACCGCGCTACTCACGGGAGATGACAGGGCGCGTGCGTGGTCTTCGCAGCGGGAGTCGAGCGTTTTCAGGTGAAATAAGATGTTGAATAAAGGGGAAAAAAACGTGCGTCAGCGTAACCCGTCGCATCCACCTCTTTGTTTGACGCACCAACTGGCATTTAAATAAATATTTTAGAAAACGAAATGGCGGGGATTAGCGCAAACGTATTTGGGCAAAGTGAAAGTAGTGGAAACAGCCAATGAGACACCAGCGCTGCTGTATTCTGCTTCATATAAATCTGTAACCCCATACAGTAGTTTACTACAATACTGTGTATAGACTTTTTATTATCACAGTACACTTACGATACTGTATGGTATTTGTCTGTTGATTTTTGTAATTTATTTTGGTTTTTATTCACGCGTCCCTTTTTATTATGGATAAGCTGGTGATCGTAAAAGTTTCCATTTGGATACAGATATATAGGTTTTAGTTATCAGAAGCCGTTCTAACTAAAATTTCGATATAGACAGTTCGGATACTGAAGAATTGCTGTACTTTCAATGGGAAAATCTGATAATGTGCTCCCAGCCCATCAGAAAGCATCTATATAACCATCAGCCCGAGATAAAACACTCTAAACATCAGTTACCTAGTTATAAAACAATAATGTTGTAATTAATTTGCATGTTATAGCATGGTACAGTATGTACCGTACAGGACATTTTGTATGTTAGTGCCACCACCAGCATTTAAATAAATAGGCTTATTTTAAAAATTTAATTTAGTTTGAAAATGGTCAGTAATAAGAAAAGAGTCTTGTGAGGTTTGCTCTGTGGACTGATGGGCATCCAGTTGAATTATCCAGGTTAAATCACAGTAAATGTGGGAACGCTGTGCAAACATGTTCACAGAAAGCAAGCAGAAGATTCACAAGGAAGTGAGAAAACAGCACAGTATATAGTTTATTACGATATATACATTTTTATTACAGTACACTGTACAGTGTTTAACAGTACATATTTGTTATTTTTTAATTTATTTTGATTTTCTTTTGGATTTTGGTTTTTTTATTTCAGAAATGCTTTGGATAAAAGCTCATTATAGCAAAATGTCCACATGGATCAAAAAATTTTGTTAAAAATTTTGAATATAGAGAGTTCAGAAAGGTAAAAGTACAAGAGAAATGTCACAACAAACATGCACAATGGATGAGTGCAAGTGAAATGTGGAAAAAAACAATGGTTTAGAAGGGTCATTGTCTGGCTTTGACCTAAACTTTACTGTCAAAAACTCTAAAAGTACTTGTGCATGACAGCATTCCTAATGATACTCAACAGAATGTTATTGGAAAAACGGTGCAAGCTAACAGTAAAACTAAGTTAATAAAAATTAAAATGGATATAGTTAAGAGAAACCTTGGTTCTGAATGACTGAATGTGTAAAAAAAAAACAGAGAGTAAAATAACAATGTTTTAGAGTCTTACTTGAAGGTTTTACACTTGACCAAGTGTTGTTTATTTTTAATCCATATTTTCACCAACCCACCAATAAAAGTGAGCAATAAAGTGCTGTTTATTTACTTATGACTTATTGACTGCATGATTCGTGAAAGAAGAAACTGTCCTTGTCTAAAAGAAAGGGTTGTTGTTAGGCCTGCAAGACAGTCAGCAGAACACCTGCAACACAACAAGAAATATCCTTACCCCAAGGACGCAATAAGCTACCCACTGACAGGAACAAGAATGTGAAGAAGCGAGTTTTAGTGTGTGAACATCCTTGGTTTGCACCTGAGTTAGTGTTGCACGTCTCAGGTGTAGATACCATTTAGCCAGTAGACATTAGACAAACAAGTTGTATATCCAAAAGAGAGCTAAACACATATAATATAATGAGTTTCTTTCTTCAGGGAGTCTCCCTTAACTCAGACTTTGGGTGGGGGGACTATCCCTCGGCACTGAGAAAAACAAAGGTATTCAACCCCAATCCAAATCCAGTCCAATCCAGTCTACTTGAAAGTAAAATACAGTACTGACTATAGATAAACAATAACCTGACTCCAGTAATATTTCTATCAGTGCTACCTCTTCCAGGACTGCTTAGCAATAGTGCTTTTACTTCAAGCCCTTTGAGTAATTTATCATGTTACTATATTTTAAAGCGTTTCATATGTTTTGAAACAATTTTTTGATCCTTTATATTTGATATTCATAAAACAGACTGTTTTCTGTGTGCATTCACTATTATTAATTGTATAACCAATCTATTTTGTTTTATGCCGTGTCTGCACAATTTTCAAGCTCCATTTGTACGATATACGTATTAATGACCTCTTATTGCGCTGTTTCATTACGTGCTCCATTTTTCAAGAACCAGTCTCTTACTGAGCTGTTACTGCATTTATTTTGTCTTCCTTAACAATCCATGTCATATATATCCATCGTATTTTTGCAACAGTTTTATTACCTTTCCTAGTGTGAACACCGCACTATTGAGAGGCGCTCTGGAGACCCCTGCAAAGTTTGCTTATTTCTCCAGTTGTGACACAGTTCATCTTCCCAAACGTCATTCCTGAAGAACACACGTATGACTCACTCCGTGTGTCACTCAGCGAGGGGTACCTTGCGATACAGCAGCCAGGTGTTCCGTTACTTTCGGGGGGAAGCTTGTTACGTAAGGCATACAGGTCTGAACGCAGGGTAGGTAAACGTGAGAAGGCGGCAGCAGTTCGGAGGAAATCCACAGGGCGTGTGGTATTGCAGGGGAAGGTATGAACGACACAGGAAGGGGGACAGAGAGGGTCATTGCCCGTAGTTGGATGGAGACAGGGGTGGGTGCTGGCGGTGGCAGCGCGGCGCCTGTCGAGCGCGTGTGCCCGGCTTGCTGGAGCCCTGTTCTGTTTGAGCAGAAGATTCCGTCTGATAGTGCTGGCGACTCTCAGTCCCCGATCTGCTCTTGGGAAACTGCACCGCACAGCAAACACGTGTGACACTAACAGGAGCAGCATCCCGCCATTTTCCACCTTGTTTGCCAGCACACGGTTCCCAGCACTGTGTAGTTGTGGAGTTCCCATTCCCGCGACAGGGCGTATTGCCATCATTAACATTTATACTGTATGTCTATATAAGCTTAATATATATTTTCTGGACACCACACTGTTCCCTGGTTTCATTACTTATTGTGTCACCTGCATTTTTAAAAACCATGGAGTAAGAGACTGTCTTGGGATTTAAACCTACAACTATCCATTCACAGTGTCAAGTATCACCACCATTATTGCTATATGTGCCCCTCATTACCAACGTAGGCAGGAGCTACTGGACATTTTGAAACCCAAAACTAAGCAAGTCAGGATGTGGCAAGAAAACATGAAACTATGAAATCCTTAGTCACAGAAAAATGACCAATGACTTATCTCTTTGGCTTCTTTCTTACTGGTTGCCTACAAATATATGTTGGCGGCAGAGGTCTCGTAAATAAAAGAGCCAGTTGTGAATTTTGCATTTCAACAAAACATGGTTTCTGCAGTTTAAAACCAAATGTGCTCAGATGCCGTTGCTCTTTTCTCAGTGACCACGGGAGGAACAACGCTCTGGTCTTAGCACAAAGTTTGGACAGTCACGGCCGTCATTACGCTTAAGAATTATATATGACACCGAGCTTTAAATCAGTGCTGACAGTGATAATAAATAAAGCATTTTTTTCCCAACAGTAGTCAAAGTTAAACCGAAGTGAGAGAGGTTGTGATACTTTCCAATGAACTCTCACAGTGATTTAACCCTCAGCATCAATGCAGGCAATTTCAATGTAACTTGTTTTGTGGCAGAGAACCTCACTTTTTCCTAATATATAAAGGCCTAAAACTGAAACACTGCCCTAAAGCAGCAAAAAAATGCCTGCAATGTCAGACGCTGACAAATCGCCAGTCTTTTTGGGTAAAGACAAGTCATGCACACTACTGACTGCATGGTGCTACAGCCTTAGGAAAAAAGGACAAACCAATAAAGAACACAATATGTGTATAGATGTACAGCTTTTAACTGTTTATTCTTAGATAAATGCTTTCTTGTCAGAGTAAATTCTGCAAAAGTTATACAACAGCATTGCCTTCCTATACAGAACATAAATAATTACATCTAATGTACCAAAAAAAAAGATACAGATAAATAATAGTGAAAACTGGCAAAAACATGATGAACACGTAGCTCATATATTCAAAAAGAAAAAAAAAACAGCGTAATTGAAGTATGTTTGGATACTATATTAAAAATACTGTATTTCCACATGGCTTATGTTTCAGTTTTGTACAGTAGTTTGGATGCCAGCTCGCAAGTTTACCTCCCCCTTCACCCCCACACAAAGGAAAGAAGGAAATAAAATGCATCCAAAACCAAGTTATTGTTGGTTATATTTGTTGACACTGGACTGATAGTTATCCAGAACTAACAGGCGGTGGCAACAGGTTATCGCAGAATGAGACTGACTGACGCAGGGTATCCATGGGCCAAAGGGTTGTTCTGCTACAATAAGCCACTGTAAAGCAAAACATGGGAAAAAAAAATGCTCATGTCGGCCACCTAGCATCACATGTACATAAACGTACATAAATATGGCATATTTACATTTGTAAGCCGCAAAGGTCGTGTTAACTTATCACTTGGATTTAGTGAAACAGGGCAATTCGAAGAGGGGCCTCCAAACTTTTGTGCGCAACGGCATACGTTATGTGTTTTGGGTGCGTAGAATTAACACAACATCAACTTTGTTTGTCACGTAAAGTTATGAAGATACTGCACATCTTTTGTCTGCACTATGGACAAAACGTAGAAACAGTTGTCAGAAGGTGTGCGTGTAAAAATTACCAGCGAAGTTGCGGCCAGAGTTGCGTTTCTCCAATCTGTAAAGGTTCATTTTTCACAGACACGAGAAGAAGCCTGTACCGGATCAGAAAAGGGTTCGATTCAGTCGGCTTCTCCAAATGAAGTTACGTCACAAAAATGAAGTTACGTCACAAAAACGCACAATATCTTCACAGACAGAAAACAAGTTGATACACTTTAATGCAGCAGCTTCAGCATCACAGCACAGTTATCTGCCTGTGTATATATATTTATATATTTACACACACACACACACACACACACACGTGTGTGTGTAAAAGCCAACCCTTACCTTGCTGTATTGAGATACACCTTTTATATGTATACATTTAGAGAGTTATCACAATCATTTACCATATTTTTTAAACTTTAAAAAAAGAAATTTTAAACCATTCTTTGGAATTGTATTTTCGTTGCCAAAATAGTCTGTTTTTGTGTTTATTTGCTATTATTAAAGCTGCAACTATCCGACCCGTGTTTTTTTTTTTTTGTTTGTTTTGTCCGCGCTGATCGAGGGGTTACCTGTCGCGGAGGTCAAAGCCCCCTAACGCCGTCCGTGGGTTCGATGGGAACCGGTTGCCCGGCTGTGTTCGCGCGCGACCGCCGGAATTTCCTACGCGGAATTTCCACAGGCGTCGTGGCGCGAGCCCTGCGACCAGAGCCGCCCCTCCCCATGGAATTTCCCAGAGCCGAGTCGCCCCCCCCGGCGCCGCCGAGCGGCTTCACGCACTTTCTGTGCGGGATCGTGGGTCTGTCCCGCTGCGGCCGCGCGCACGGAGAAAAGGCGCCAACCGTGCTGTGTTTCCGCGCACATAATACAGATATTACTGTAATACTGACTGTAAACAAAGATACATTTTATCGACGGCACGCAGTAAAAAAGTGATACTATATGGACACGCATTTCAGTCAAACGTGGACTAAACACATTAATATTAGGCTATATTTTAACTATAATAAAACTGCGGGTTTGAACATTCGAGGTGCACGTGCTACTGTATTATATTATATTATATAGTAGCCCCTGCATATTAATATATATATCTATATATATTGCATGCCGTCATAAAAAAATTACTGAAATGTTAGCTGAAAATGAGCGAAGTTTCGAAAATGGCTCCTCGCACTATTTGCAGAATATGCTGAAAAATCCTGTTTATAATAAAACCTATTTTATGTGTTTAACGCAGAAACTTCCCACGTGCTGTTAGGTAAGAGCTGACGGGAATGAGGGGAGGGGGGGGGGTCGTGCGGGGAGCCAAGGGAGGAGCTGGTGGGATGAAGCAACACCGTCCGCAACCTGTATAAATAGGGTCACAGGAGCTTGAATCGGCATGGAGACAGTGGAGGAACAGTTACTGACAGCCAACTGACAGCCAACTGACAGCCGGCGGCCCAGAGCCAGATCAGAGACAAGGCTCCAGCGAACACTGCGGAAGGCTTACAGCCGGTGGGCTGAGAATCCAAAAACTAAGGGAAACGGAAAGAAAATCGTCTCAGTTCTAAAATGAACTTCCTGCGCATCGTCGCTGTGATCCTGAGCATCTGCGTTCTTCTCGCTGCGGCCAGTCCCCTCTCTGAGGTGAGCTTTAGTAACCCGCTCTGTCATCATCATCATTTCCTACTTAAGTCATTTTACACGGACCTGTTCTGAAGTTAACTGATTTACAACTTAAAGTTAAATCAGAGTTTCATGTTGCTCTGTGCTCTTCACCAAAGACGCAGATGCAGGAGGACGACAGAGGTGACATTCGGGAGGGGGAACAGCGGACAACAGAGGCGGCAGAGAAGATGAGTCCATCGGTATGGTTCTCATCTTAACCGATTCGAATTATGTTAGAACGCAAGATGCTGCTTCTCCCTTCTGCTCCAGACGAATCGTAACATCACCTGTCCTGTGGAAATTTTTCCGAAATTTTGGAGGAAGGTGGTCAAATGAGGCCACAGAGTAACAGCTGTTTCTGTACTAACATACTGGAGCCGTCTGTAACTGGCCAACTTACTGGTCTACTGGAACTAAACTTATACAGCTGGCTTCTGTAACCAACCTTTTGTTTCTAACCTTCCACAAGTGGTTTTCTGTAACTGACCTTCTCTAACTGTCCGCATCAACGGACACCGCACCGCTGCCCACCCTGCATCCCTCGGAGGAACTGAGCTTCTCCGCTGTGGCAGTGCCCCACCCCCCAGGGCAACTGAAATAGATTACAACCCCCAAGAGGGGCTGGCAGCCGATAGCACTCAGATTCCCAGAGGTTTATTTTTCTCCCATAATTCCTCCCTTTCCTCAGCTGTTAAGAGAGCTTCAGAAGAGGGCTTTAGGAAACTGCCTTCTTTCTTTAATTTCACTCTGCTTTCTTTTACCGCTGCTGATGTGTCACCTTGCCGACAAGGGGACTTCAGAAAAGTAAATGGACCTGAACTGAATTTCCTCACTTTCCGCACGCAGGTCCTCTTCAGGTCGAAGCGCCAAAGCCACTTGTCCATGTGTAGGATCTGCTGCAAGTGCTGCAACAACAAAGGCTGCGGATTCTGCTGTAAATTCTGAGAAGATTAACCCCCCCCGGAAAAACTCAGGTCCTGAGCCGTAATCTCACCCAAGAGCATTAAGTTATTAATATTTCTTACTCCTGTCCTGCACTGGATACAACTTTTCTAATCGTTTTTTTAAACTCCTGAAGGTCTCTGTAAAAATGCGCCACCTGTGTAACATATTATCAGGTATTGTATAACTTTATAGCTAAATATTGTAAAAAAAAAAAAAAACAAACCGCTGTCTGTATTCTATCATCAAAATTGTTTAGTATTGTGTTTTTGTACAAAATACTTTTTTTCTCAAAAAAGTTTTTTTTTTAATCAATATGTAGCCCACACTTTTGAAAAGTGTTGATCACGAGGTGTGGCCTCATATAAATAAACTATTCCTAAAAACGATTTTGAATCCACTTCATTCGTCTTATTCATCAATACAGTGAACTTTTGCAGTGTTGTGCCTGACTTTCACCTGAGCCTTTTTGTTGCTATGGGACAGTTAATAGCAGTTTTTTTTGTACTCCAGAGCGCCACCGTCAGCTTTATAAACGTGACAATGTCAACCGGACTGCAGGTGGCGTAATGGTTAGGGCCGCCGCTCCACAGTCGGAAGTTTTCTGTTTCGTAACATCTTGGCCAAACCTCCCTGTCCACTAAAACGGCCCTGGTGAAAAAATGATTAAATCACTGTAAAGCTGCTCGTCTAACATTGAAAAATGTCACCTAAATAAAGATTAAGAATAAACCGCACCTTCGCGACAGTGACGGTTACAGTCGGCTTGACCGCCGCCTCCTGACGTCGTACATCGTTGGATGCGGAGGCCACGTGGGCCGTCGACAGGGGGCGCCATAGACCAGGCGCAGTGCAGCGTCTCGCCCACCTGTCTGATCAATGAATTCAATTTGTCAAACGATGACATATAAAGTCGTGCGTCCGGAGGGGCCCGCGTTTCACGCAATATTTTGATCGGATTTTTAAAGGGCCATTAAGTTCGCCGATATGTTCAAAACTACAGCTGAAAACGTGGATGTCGTTACCTTCTCTACAAACCCGACTTCCAGCGAGAACCTGTCAAACGTTTACGAGACGGAATACGGAGAACGGATTTCAACGCCCCCCCCGATTAACCGCGCCACAAAGTGTGCGTTTCCAGCAGACTTTTCCAGCCGCGATCGCGCGTCTCAGGTGCGGAATCGATAGTGTGGCGATTCTTGAGCAGAATTGATGGTGTTTCTAATGAAGGTGAACCAGCAACACAAACACGCCGCCCGGCCCGCTCCTATCTGCGGCTTTGCAAAGCACCTGGAGTCGTTAGTTTTCATTAGCCGCGGGAGCGATGGAGGCTTCTCCGGCCTCCCACCCCGACTGCCGCGCGTCCCGGAATACTGATGCTTTTCTTCGCGGGGGGCGCCGCGCTGCCCCCCCCCTCCCCTGCGCCCGCGCGATCACTCGAACTTCCGGCGATCGGGACAATTCGTCTCACGCACGTCTGTCAGACTCACAGGAGCACAACTTGGACACGAAGCGTCCCTTCCTTCTCTCACGCACGAATCCCCCCCTCCATTTCCCCTCTTCTCGTACAGGTATATCGATGTTCGGCGCTCCGTCTTAGTTTAATTAAACTATTTGTTGTCCTGCTCGGGATTGATTACTTCGGACTGACCGCAGTTCACGCGCGGATTTCACAAAGAACTGGAACGACCGGTTGAATTTACATGCAAAGCCTGTTCGCTTCTTATCTGGGTTAAACTGAAAAGGTTTTTTGTCCCCCTCCCTAAAGGCGTAAGGCTCCAGTAGCCTAGACAAATACATATGTTCCCTTTTCACTGTAAAACGGACATGGATAGAAATTGAAAGGATGTATGTAAATACTCTTATCTTTGAATTTCGCTTTAAACAAAGGTCTTCTTGGTTTCTATCTGCCTTCCAACCGGTTCGATCATTTTAACCCCCAGCCATGAACGATTGTTTCTTGTTGCTAAAGTGGGAGCTCCTTTTCTTTACATATAATAAACCCAAAACCTGGATTTTGACTGCGCAGCTTAGAAATTCTATTTTTCTATTTAAATGTAGTGTATTGTTTAATGTGAAATGTGTGGATGCGTTGAGCCTCATCCTTTGAGACTTAGAAGTTCACACCGCAGATGGCAAAGTTACCCAAAATAACGTCACCTCAGATATGTCTTGCTTTCAGCAACGCAGTGGGAACATTTGCTGTCGCTGGGCGTAGCTGAATCTGTTTGGCGCTTTATTGGTGCTTACCAGTCCCATATGACTAACCTACCATGTCTTCACCAGGCTACAAGAAGACATGAATGAGAACTAAAACTGGCTTCCTCTCCGCTGTTATGTGTGGGAACGCGAAACAGCAGCGCGATTCCATGACTACGGTGAAGATGCTGGGCCTCCAGCTCATTCTTCCCGATGACCGAATGTGCGATTCTCTCAGTGCTAAGAACGGGCATCGAGACCGGGATTGAGGTGAGCAAATGGGAATTCAAGGGAGAGAGAGAAAAAAAAACCGTACATTTTCAACAGAAAAAATTCTTGAGCACATATATTAAAGAAATAGGTTTGTTGACATTCACTGTTGTTTTCAGAAGATAAAGCCTAACAAACACAGTGAGAGGAGATGCATTTTGAACCCGCAGTAGACAGTTAATATACAGTCAGGTACAACAGACCCATTTGATACAGATGTTGCAGCTTGTTACCTGAGAAGGCGATAGTAGCGTCTCTGTAACACCTGTGCTGGAATAATTGACAGCTTGCAGAGAAACAAGTTTAGCAAGAATGTTTAAGCATTATTGGATATGCCTTTCTTAGAGGTGTGCAATAAGTATGAAATGTAATGGAAGTAAGGAATAATTTGCATGTCTTGGCATCCAGAGCAGGAGTGTGAACTATTGTTTTTCTGCTCGGAATCTGGAAAAAGGGGGAAATCCTCTGCGCTGAATAGATAATTATGGTTGGTTTGTCAACCAGTTAAGCAAAGAACTCTGGCAGCCAGGCAAATATAGCATCATTTCCCAGGTCCCATTTGCCGGTTATGTTTTTCAGAAAATCGGTGTTTTCGGGAAACAATAACTTACTCTACTAACAAGACGTCTTTCTGTTAACATAGCTGTGTGGCACATGCGGTTGAGATTGTGGCTGGAGTTGCGTTTTTATTTATTAATCCTGTAGACTGCGATTTATCTGTTTACTTGTTTCTCTCTCTCTCTCTCTCTCTCTCTCTCTCTCTCATGTCTGCGGTGCCTATTAAAACAGAAAATAACACGGGAAATGACATTTAGTAGATTGTCAGATATAACGGACCGATTTCATACGGCTCCTTTTGTCAGTCGGGTGAGAAGGTGATATTAGCAACCCTGGAAAATCTGCGTCGCTATAACTGACAAACAACCGGCAGAAAATTAATGTGAGCGAGTGTGTGGAGACATCGCTGCATATGCCCACGGTAGAGGCGCGCAATAACTATCGAACGACGTCACGTACTTGTTCATTTGATGACGACAATAAATAATTTGCACGTGTCGGGTTCCAGGGCCCGAGCTACTGTTTTTGAGAGAAGAATCATTGAAAAGGGGCCGATACCCTCTTGCGGTAGATCAAAAATTGCTGTTCATTTGTCATTCAGATAGGCAAGGAACAATTTGCACTGGTTGTGTTTGCCAGATATGTATTGTATTTACATTTACTCGCTTAGCAGGTGCTTTTCTCCAAAGAGGGTTACGCTGCTTCGCCTGTATAAATAGGCGAATAATTTTTTCTGAAGCCATTTTAGGGTAAGGGTGCTCGTGCTGAAGGTGGGACGCAACCCTGCAACGTCCAGGTCCGTAGGCAACAAGTCTCACGGAATATACCTGACACGTCTCCTAACAGGACTTCTTACTGGCAACATAGCTGCCTGGTAGATGGACTTTAGACTGTTGCTAGTGCCACATTTTTATTTAAAAATAACCCTGTGTGCTTCCATCTTCTGTGTCCCTGTCTCTGTCTGTCTGTCTCTCACTGTGCTGTCTACCATAGCGGGAAATGGACGAGTAGAAATAGCGCCCATTGGAGGATAATGGATTGACTCCACTCAGATGGTATATCAGCATTAAATGCGTCTGCAATAGAGGTTGGGAGGTGCAGCATTAGTGATTTGTAAGGTTATGCCTGGAGGAGCGGGATATTAGCCCAGCATCCCCAGAGACCACAGCTCCTGCAGATTCCTCTGCTTCCACAGTCAAACAAAAACCTTGGCTGCTGGGTAAAACAGTAACAGGAAGACTCTGAACAGAGGCTGAGCCTTCTGGCTTTTGTTTGTACTTGTCCGTCTTGTTTTTAATCCTACCGTTGTTGCTGCTCAGCCCCGTTCCCCATTTCCCCTTGTTCAGGCACATACCAAAACGGTCCACGTTTCTAATGGCTTAAGAAGAGCCTATTCTGGAGGCGATCGCTCCAGAACTGCCTTATAAACAACATTTGAATGACACGAACATTAATTTTGCTGCTGTCACCGTGTCTCGTTCAAGTGTTGGTTGCGGCAGTCCGGAGCCTGTCCCAGAGGCACGGATAGGATAAACCCTGGATGCGGGACGGGACGCCGGTCCATTGCAGGGGTAGCCACACCCAGCCACTGACAAAACCTGAGATAATTTTAACTTAAACACAACAAGCACAGGGATCTCGTGCAGCGTCAGCACACGGAACGTTTTCCCGAGTTTCCACACGATAATTTTTTTTTTTTTTTTACACATCCCTCATATTTATACCCTTGTTGCGTGAGGTTATTTTTAAAATTGATTTATTTTTTTTTTAGAATCCCGACTGATTTATTACCATTTTACCGTTGGAAAGGCCGCCACTGCTTATCTTCCAAAGTGTTTAAAAACACATTAAACATGTCACGTTCTCGTGAGATCCGACTGCCCAGAAGCCTGCAGAGTAATTTGAAGTCGTCGTCGGCACGTGTGCGAGCGGAGAGGCACAGCTCTGCCCGCGTGGACTGTGAGCCGCGCACCGCTGCATATTAAAAGTGAACCGTTTGAACCTCTTAATGAGACAAGAGGAAAGAACAGCTACCCCAGGTGAGTAGATGTGACCCTCGTAGCTGCAAGGGCGCACGTGTATCAGAAACAGCCAGCGTGAGATGGGAGCCTTAGGCCACAGTGGCTCAAACAGCTGCGCTTTAGTCTGGTGGTGGGGGGGGGTGGAGTGTGAAGTCATCGTATCTCCACTTTGGTCTTTGACAGTCGCCAGACTGCGTTTCAGAGAGAAAGACGGTGTAGGATTGACAGAGACTGGCCGTCCTCATTAGAAACGGCGTCTATTTTGGGAGCGCGGTTTATTCTGCGTAAGTTTGTGCTTGACATTGCACACCCCCCCCTTATGTAATACTCGACTGATTTCAACAAGGCCTGTGAAGGTTGTTTGAGCGAATCTTCAAAGTAGCGCAATAATGACAAGAGCGCAGTATGTTTTAGTAACATTAATAACATCAATCGCATTACCGCTTCTGTCGTGTAGCCTGCGTGCGCTATATATATATTTAAAATGTCCTTGGTCTCTCTTCATCACGAAATTCCGCCCGTCCTTGAAGTCGCTATCACTCATTTTGACCGACTTTGTTTTCGTTCCAGGCACGCAAAACAAATTTGAGTCGTCGTCAGAGTTACGATGCGAACAGTAGATTGAACGCAGTTCCTCGGGGGACTTTTGTCGATTCACTCTCAGGGCCCGAGGGGATGGACACGCCATCTCCGAAAACTCATCCAATAAGTAATCCTGGAAGGGAACCCTGTGAGCAATAAAGCCCCCTTCCTGGGTGGTGGGGAGAGCAGCGGAGGACCAGAGACGCAGAACGTTGACGCAGACGCGCGTGGAATTGAGCGCGGAGCGCGGTGGCTCTCGAGACTGTCTACTCAGCACGCTCTGCCGAGTCCCTGCTCCCAAATGCTCCCTCAAGTCATACCCCCTCCCCTCTCCTCCCCGGTCCCCTGGGTGGTACACACTGTGTGCTGCAGCTGCTGCCCCCCTCAGACTGCACACGCTCTGCGGGTGACTGTGCTGTACAATTGGGCTCTGCAGTGGTTGCTGGGTTCTGCTGTTCTGCCTTTTTTTTTTTTTTTTTTGTCACCTCACCACTGCAAGATTAATCTGTTCTGTTTTAAACACTGGGTGGCACATCGGCGCAGTTGGTAGCCGTTTGGGTGCAGATTGGAATCTGGTTCGGTCTGTGTGGAGTCTGCACGCTCTCGGCGTTTGCGTCGGTTTCTACCAGGTGCGCCGGTTTCCTACCACAGTCCAAAGACGTGCTCCACGTTCGGTTGGGGCTATTAATTGCCCGTACTGTGAGTATGCGCGTGTGGCTCTCGGCACGTTTTCTTCTGTGCTTCTCTAAGCTCAGAAGGCCACAGTGACCCACACTTGGACAAGCGATTATTCATAGTGAATAAGTGCATCATTTAAAACTACATTTGGTTTTAAAAGGATTCAAAGATTGTCGGCCCTGAGTTTCCTAACTGTGTCTGTTGCTCGAGCCACCGGTTCTGCCGTATCCCTCATCGTCCGTGTCACTTGCGTCTGCCTCCTTGCGCCAAAACGCCTGTCTAGATGACATCGACTCATTCCTTTACAACTGCCACACAGCGGTGCCAAGGCAGTGATTTGAAAGCCGGGATTATCAACGAGAAGTTACTAGAAGCGTTAGTTGCCCTAGGTCACGTGTTCCAATACGGAAGCCAAAATGCGGAGCCAAACTACGCCGCCCAGCCTTCCCTATGAAAGAAAGCTGATTTTACCAGATTTATTGAAAGGACCGCATCACAACATCTAGTTACAGACCTTCGTATTCTTTCTGTATGGAGACCTTAAGTAGTGGAAGGCAGATTGTTTGGGGTCAGTCGCCAATCTCTTATACCTCACGTTTCTTTGGGCTTCCAAAAATTAAACCAAATTAAATCAATTTACAACCATCACACTCAAATAAAGCAGTCATTATTTGTCATTTGGGCACATTAGTATGATAAACATTTACTGTTTATGTGTGGCGGTGAAGTTAGTTTGACGTTTTTATGAATCAATTAATCTGTACTTCTAATCATCTCTGAGACTCACTTGAAATGTGCTTTGGACTCATTGCAGAAGCAGGGAACTGTGTGGCACGTGAGCGCATCAATCAGCATTCAGCAAATTACCGAAAGAGTTTGGTCCCAGCTGGACATCCGGGGGATTACAAAGAGCTCATTCGTTTACAGAAGTGTTTTTCGTCTTTCTTCTTCTTAAAAAAAAAAAAAAAAAAAAAAGCAAAAATATTCTGCTGCAGAGAAAAGCGGCCTTGCTGTCTGCTTGTTCTCCCCCGTCGTTCAGATTAAATCCAAGTGATCCAAACAACTTGGCAGCGTGGTCCCCCGACATCACACTGATCTGCGAGCTGATTACCATGTTAAAATGACTTTTAAACTTCTGTGTCCTGTCACTTTCTGCTGAAGGTGATGTGCAGCGAGGGGGGGGGGGGCGAGAAGGTGACACAGAAGGTGAGAAATCCGTATCAGGTTGGTTTGGCACAAGAGAGGCAGAGGGAGATGTGCACGGGAAGAATGAGCAATAGAAAGTGGGAGGAGAGCTGGAGGAGGGAAGTTTGAGAAGGGAGAAAAGGATCGTGAGGAGGAGTGAAGAGAATGCGACAGGAGCTTGGAGGAAGGAAGCGAGGAAAAGAGAGGAAGGGAAAAGAAAGCGAGAAGGCGAGACTGATGGAGACACAAAAGAGGCCGGAATGAAGCTGCAGAGCGCAGCACGATGCAAGGCCTTGGTCCAAAAGACTCTGGTCATGTGACAGATTGTGCTAGTCTTGCCGGGCACTACAGTAACCCCCCCCCCCCACCTTTGCACTCATCCCCCCCCCCCAGGTGAAGGACTGTTTCTCTCAGCTTGTTTGGAGAGGGTGACGGGCCAACTGAAGATGGATAATGGCTCTTCTCCTTAACTGTCCTTCTCTGCTGTGGATCTTGTCCCAAGGTCAAGCAGGCTGAGAGCACTTGCTAGATTGTGAGTGAAGGCGGGTGTTCTGAGGGATAGCTGGGGTGGGGTGGGGGGGTTCAGGGATGCTTGCAAGACCTGGTCCTGTCCTTTCTGTTTTGTTATGTGACACCAGCCACCCCCCGGTCTCTGCTTTGCTTCTCCCTTCTGCTCAGTCTCTGAGCTGTCAGTCTGTGGCTTCTTGCTCTCCCCTCGCAGCCATTGATCACGGAGGCGAACGGAGGCAATGTTGTTGGGCGCCTGGTTGAACTCCGTGGGGAGGAAAGGAGATCAAACACTTTAATTACCGCAGGCTCGTAGGGGGGCGTCGGCTACCGAGATCGGCTGCGAGCCTGAACACGGGTAGGGGGGCGGACCGAGAGAGCCCCAGACGCAAAGCCACTCAGGCCCAAAAAAACACGTCACGGCACATACGTGCACACACCGGCGACACTCGCGCAATGCACATAGTCTTCCAGGCCTGCGCAATATGCCCGGTCTGTGTGGTATTTATCTTTTTTTAATGCAATATTCATTGCGCAGTATTTATCCAGTATTGATCTGTGCAAGGAATTAATTTGTAATAATTATTTATATGCGCCACTTGACTGAATGGAACCTTGCTTATGAAAAATCAGGTTGTCAAAGCTGCCGACATGGCCGTTGTCTCGCAGGGAGCCCATAAATGTTTATTTTTCCATCAATGCCACCTTATCAGCTTAGCAAACGCTAACTCCATTTCAACGCCGCCTAAGAAACAAACGTTCCACCTGAGTAGACCCGTTTACACAGGGGATCTCGTAGGCCGACGCTTCTCACAGGAAATCGATAGAGTCTCCATCCAAACTTTTCAGCCCTGCGCCGATCAATCGACCGGGATCCCTGCCGCTGGTGGCCTCCAAATTGCATTAGGGCTCATCAAACTCTGAAAATTCCGCCCAGGGAAGACAGCAGGTAGATGGACGTTGTATCCTGAGCCAAATGTGTTGCCGTTCGCCGTAGGTGTATAGCTCCTGCCGAACACTCCTCTGCTCATTTGCCCACCGCCGCCTAACCCACCCTCACCCCCCACCTCCATCCACGATCCACCTAATCCAGACTGCAGCACTTGGAGTAAATAGCTCAGAAGCCACAGAGGATTTAAACATGTCTAGCAATACGGAACGATTGAGCGAGTGACGGACGGGGCCGGGGTGAAGGCATTAGGGAGTGGCTGTGAAAGAGAGAGAGGAGAGAAAAAAGAGGGAGACGGTGTGTGGGCGAGATAATGGAGAGCAAGGGCGATGAGAAGTAGGTTGTTGAGGCAGCGGTAGTGTTTGCACGGCAGGGGTCACCGGATGAGATTGCACGTGTTCACATGCGGACGCGGTACACAGCCGGGATGTTCCACTCCCGCCAGGCTGTTCCCACTTCGGATATCTGCTCCTGTCTTATAAATCACATCTGGCCAGAGGACGTGGGGTGGGGGGGGGTGTAAGATATGAGGAGCTAGAAAGAAAGAAGGGTGGGGAGTAGGGGGGGGTATCAGTGATGAACAGATTGAGAAAGGCGGGGGTGATGAAAAGAAAAGGAATAAATATTTATGCATTATAATCTTTCTACCTGACAGACTCTATATCGTTCTGAACATCCGTGTCATGTCAGATACTTAAGCATAAGAAATACGTTGGCAAGATTGAAGTCTTTTGAACATCATGCCAGTAATGTGCATATTGCATTTGGGACAGAGGGAAAGAAACCGGAGGGGAGGGAGGGGGGGCTGACTAGCTGAAAGCAGAGAGAGGGAAAGACAGAAAGAAGAAAGATGTATGTTCTGCAAAATGAATGGGTGTGTGAGAGGCATGAAATGGTTTGTATCTGGAGCTGGTGGTGTGTGTCGGGCTTGGTGGGGGTGGGGGTGTTCCGCTGCCCTCGAGATGAGGCAGAGGGACAAGGGCGATCTGAGTGGCCCCAGTCAAGTTCTCTGAGGCTGAGCATAAGACCTGGAGAATGTGTGTGTGTTTCCGCATGTGCGTGCATATGGCTGAGCTTCTGTGCCACTCTGCGGGTGGTCTGGGCATAGCTGCCCATGTCTCTGTGGGGTGGGCTGGACAAAGCCGCCAGTGTCTGTGTGGGTGGACTGGGTTTAGTCTTCGTGTCTTGGAGTCTGTGTCCTGCTTCATTGTGTCTCAGTGGGTTCACTGGCCTCTGACCACATCCCGACTGTGTCACCAACGCCCTTCTGGACACACTGGGCAGTACGCATTACTCACCCCTGCACTTTTGTTGACAATGTTGATGAATGATCGTGTCCCCTCACTCCTCCACAGCAATGAGGAAGGGGAGCCTACGCAAGAGCAAGGTTCAAGTCCCACGGAAGGTCAGCAAGAGTGAGCAAAAGCAAAGAAGTATGCAGGAAAGCAGCGGCTTCGAAAGGCGAAACAGGGCGACGAGCTGGAGTGAATTTCCTGGCATATGCCGAGCCTGGGGGAGGTGGGGAGGCGGCCGGATGAAGACTGGCACCCGAGGCTCCCTGCCTCCTTGTCATCTGCTGCTGGTGAGCTGTGGGGAGGGATGAAGATAAGGTGGAGAAGGCTGGATGCAGGAGGTAACAGAAGGATGAGGAAGTGAGGGAGGGCGGGCAGAAAGAGGGCAGGTGTATTTGGGGTTGAAGGACAGGACAGACATCTCACGCTCCGATTAGTCATTTAACACACGCACACAACTAATTCTTGCTTCCGTCAAATAAGTCTACCCTTGTTCTTGGCTTGTATGACGTAACCATAGTGACTACTGCGGTGTTTACGCTAGGGTTACGTCTGTTTCAAGTAAGAATAAAACTACGACTGAACTCTAGGTTGCTACCCTAGCTTGGAACCACGTAGAAGTTATCATCTACGATCATAATCGGACAAAATGTCATTTTAATAGTTTTGGTGACTATTGCTGTTGCTCAGTTACAGCAGACACCTTTATCCAGGGCCATGTTTTGCAAATTAACGTTTTGGATTAACCCATACGGCCTTAGTCGGTATTATCAACAAGGTACGAACTCGGAGGCCCAACTGCGAGAGGAACCGGAATGCTTGTGGTCATTAGTAAAGTGTTTTATTCAGCCGGACCACCTGCTGCTCATCTGATAGCCCGTCTTGAGATTTTAGATGACGCTCTTCCTCACCAGATTCGGGGACAGACGCCCTTAGGAATGCAGCAGACGTCGAGGGGCACGTCTCCCCAGTTCGGCGGTCTGTCTCGATCGACACTGCCACATCAGAAGTTCCTTCCTTCCCTCCTGGTGGATTAATACTCCGCTCATCTGAGCTATCAAAGCTGGACGTGCTGGAAGTTGGAGGCGCACGGTGCATCTTGATTTTTCCTGGCGAAAAAGTGGGATTTACGAACGCGTGTACCGCAATAGGCAAAACGGAACACTGAAGGCCTTTATGATATCCGTTCAAATATGTGCTCCCTAGCAGCTGGCTGAGATTTCAGGGTTAATTCACGTCTATGTGGCTGAACCTCTCCGAAAGTGTCTGTGTGGCACATCAATTTTTTTAAAATCTGCAGTCCCGGTATACCAAAACCGATATACCAATAGAATCCAAAGAGCAGAATTTTGCAATTGTCTTGAAGGGCAATGAGAATTTATGCTCCAAACACACCTTACCTTCTCTTTCCCAAAATCCTATCTCCACTGAGGCCGATCCTAACGTTTCGTATTTTATCCACCGCTAAATCCCAGCGGTCATTTCGAAGCGCCAAATAAATAAAGCGCTGAGAAAATTCTGCTTGACGCATGTATTTAGATATGCTTTGCAGCCAAGCAGCGAATCTCTTGTAAAATAGACTAATGCTCCGTGTTTTAACAAGAAAATCTGTCTAATGAATGCCTAATCGGGTCTCACCTTCCGTTTTAATTATGAATGCACACATGGCTTAGAGATGCTCGACGGAGGACGTGTTTGTGTTTTACTTTGGAGAGAGGCCTCGTCTGAATCGTGCAAAGCCGGAAACGCGCGGTGCCGAAAAAACACGACGCTACGTCTGCCGAAACGGGCGCGATAGCGAGGCCTCGTTCCTGCAGTCGGACGGCCCCGGACCTCATTGACCCCAAGCGAACGGCGCTCCGGGCTGTTGCTGGAACGCGGTGTCTGCCCGTGCGCTGCTGCGGGCGCGTGAACCGTCGCGCGGTCCAGTATTACAACGGCGTCGCGCTCTTACACCCGGCTGTTCGCCGAGTAATTGTGTGCCGGGCTGTCTCCCCGGCGCACTTTGGTGACAGCAGCCATTGTCTCTTTCGGTGACAACGCATCTGATTGCAGCCGTTCCCTAAGTGCCCCGAACCGTACTCTGTCGGATTTGCAGGGGAGGGTGATAGATCACCAGCGCTGCACCTCTGTGCCTCTCGAGCTGCTCTGTCGTCTCCATTCACAGGCGGAGGATTAACAGACGCAAAGAGAGCAGGGGGAAGGGAGAGGTAGACACCCGCAGTCATTCTGGGCTCTCGCATCGCTAATATGCTGCGCCGATAGCCCTGAGACAGAAATAACAGGCAAACAATAAGCAAAAGGAGGAAATCCGGGGAGCGGGTGGAGGGGTACACAGTTTTCCCTTGGCTCACAGTCCTCCGCAACCAACCCGGCGCAGCAGGGCTGGATTTGTAGCGCGTTGACCGACGGGTCAGCGGCAGAAGCGATGACAGACGGCACGTGTTGGATCAATTGGGGACAGCACGCTTCTCTTCCGGCCATCAATAAGGACGGAAAGGTGTGTCTTTCTGTTTGCGCTCTAGGTGATGGAGAGATAGGAAAGATGCGAGGACGCGATAAGCGCCGCGGCGATACCAATGACCGTAAGAGATTAATGTGCTAATAATGGAGTCGCTTATCAAGACGACAAAAAGCGCGGTTTATAGGATATTACTGAATCTTAAACGCCCCTATATCCAAGGTTATGAAGTCTCCCTGGAAAAGCAAAACGCGCGGCGAGCGAATGGACTCGCAACAGCTGTCATAAATAACCATTTTGAACGATAAATAAAATGAACGCTCATTCTCCTGTAATCTCTTGTCAACTCGGAGGCCTCAGTAACTGGTGAAGAAGGCAGGAGGACCGCAGGATGTCACCGAGGAGCAACGTGACATAGCACTGGTACATGTGTCTCGAGTAGCCAGGTTATTAAACTTTGTTTTAAGGGAGTCACATAGGTGAAACTAAGGCACAAGGAGCCCCGTGCTATTAGATATGTGATATAATGACCTCATTGTTTTACAAGCCAGGAAGACATCTGGGGGACAGAAAGGAGAATTAACAAGGCTATTCTAAACGGCGGAACAGAGGAGGCCGGGAGAGAAAGTGAGAGAGAAATGGTGAAATGGGGTGCGATAGAGATAGATGGGGACGGGGCTGAGGACAGTGGCGGGAACGATAAGGGATCGCAGAATCAATTCTGGGCTGCAATGGGAGGGACTGATTCGAGGACGGGAACAAAGAGAATGGGATGCGTAACGCTGATGGGAAAAGGCGGAGGAGGAAATGCTACAGCAGTTGCTCGAAGTGTGAGGAGCAAAGAAAAGATGGGTGGAGGGGGGACCTGGATGAAGACGGCTAAATTTAAAGTGCTCAGCGCTCTGGTAGTCTGGTACTTCGAGGCTGGTGAACTTCAGCTCAGGAGGGCTGAATCCAGCTGGTTTCCCACACCTCTGTGCACCAGGATGTATTCAGCCCTCCGGGACCATAGCTGAATATCAGTGCGTTACAGTGTGGCGTGAGCATGGCCAGTAAAGCTCAGGTGTGGTAGTTCAAAGCTCCATGCTGCAGCTCCCAAACATCTCGTAACTCCTGTCCTGTCGTCTCCCGCAGCTCAAAAATGTGTGAGACCGGGTCGTATCTACTTACGTCTGGATTAAAATTAACACAGCAGTTTTGAGTGTTTTTCTGAAACAATTCAGCATAAACGCCTCAAGCAGATTCAGTAATAGGCTTTCTCCTGGAACCAGCACCCTGTGTCCTTAACCGCCATGCTACCTGCTGCTCAGCACAATACAGTACAATTTGTTTACATTTTGAAAATGGGAATCAATGGCAGCAAGTGTTTAGAGATTATCAGCTTCGGTGTCTCTCTCTCATTCTGTTCCACCTCCCTCAAAACCAAGGTCACCATCCTCATTAACTTCCTGGCTTGCTCTGCCTCACCCCTGGCCAGTCTCACCTTCACCGGCACTCATTAGCGCACAGTCAATCTGCTTGAAGGAGAGAGAGGGGTGGAGAGAACGGCAGGACCAGAAAGAGAAGAAGGAGGGGACCTGAGAAGAGCAAGAAAAAAAAAGTAGTGAGAGACAGACAGATGGTGGGAGAGCAAAAAAGAGAAGAGGAGAAAGACATCAGCGACAACAGCTGGAGATAAAGGCCAGGATGGGGCAGGTGGCAGTCAATAGGAGACCTGCCACACTTGAAAATAGCACCCCTGGCAGTATGTCTGATTTTTTTTAAGTATCTACCATGAAGCTGTATTCATCAGTGCCAAAAAATTGAGGCTAAGGGAAACGTTGGAGATTCTCATTGACTTGAAATCAAATACCCCCCCTTGTCTCCTCTGCTGTTCCCATCGCTGTTTATTTAACAAGAGTCACTTTCAGCCTATCTGAGGGCAAACTCCTCCGAATATGTAACAGGCAAAAGGGAAAACTGGGGGTCAACATATGAGACCAGATTTGTCCCCAACATGAATCAATATTTGCATTCACAGTGCCAGACCAGTTCTGACCGTGTCATCTGGGATTGGAAAATTCTCTCGGTGCTACGTATCACAGTTCTTAGTTAGAGCTTCTGCCAGCTTGTTCTTAAGAAGAACTTCTTAAGTTGCTTGAAGTGATTTGTTTGGGGTGGATTTCATGACGATTTGTGTTTTTCTTCAGCAGTTTTGTTTATCGACACACAAACACTAATGAAAATCGGTTTCATCAGACATTAATTGCCCGGGTGTGCGGTGCCGCAAGACAACTGCTGCAAGATACGTATTTAAATCGCGTTGTTACAAGATCTGGAGATACCGCAATAACCTGATCTTACATCTGTTGAAAGCCTCTGTGAAGGAACCGCAGCAGTTCCTTCAGCAATTAAACAGAAAGGAGTATGAATGTCACAAGCATTTTCATATTATTTTCTTTTAAAGGTAAATAGAAGATTGTCACCGAGGCTGAAGAAACATTTAGCCGAAATGTGCCTGGTTCTCCGTTTTAAAGAAATTAAAGTCAGAATATCGAAATGTTCCTATTGTTGCAACGGTAGTTTGTTACTTGTCTATTTCTGTACATTGCCCTAACTTTTGTGCATTATCCTGCTGGATGTAGCCAAGGTATGCTATACCATTCAGGTGTTCTTCGGCAGATATCAGGGAACCTAATGTGTGCCAGCAAAACATCCCCTCGCCATCACACTGCCGCCACCGGCCCGTACTGCTGACGCCAAACAGGACGGCTCCATTTACTCGTGTTGCTTGTGCCAAATTCTGCTCTGGAACTTTCCTTTCACCTGTGTCCCAGACTAAGGATGCTCTCCTGTTGGTCTTGTATTCTTCTTACTTTTAGTGACAACTGAATGGGTGGCTTGGCTATTTGAACAGACACTGCACAAAGTAACCCAGGGCTGTCTGGGGGCAATAAGACAGTCACAGAAGGGAGCAAGCTAAGGTCATTGTCGAGTTCTAACTCGGCTACTTTGGACTTGAATTGGAACCGCAAAAGACAAAAAATGAGGAGTACTTTGACCAACCAACTATTGTGCAAATACTCAGATGCCAACCACTTAATTTCTGACCGAGTACTTGAGAAACACAAATGACCAATTTACATTACAACCTCATTCAAACTTCTCCTCCGACACTCTGGCCAAAAAAGTATAATTTGTTACAGTTCGGTCTTTGATCTTGCTTCAAGGCCACACACGTGTATATTTTTAACTTTCCTAAAAAAAAAAAAAAGAGGTTATCTCCTGTAGCTTCCATCCATGTTCCATCAAAACATTAAAATACTATTATAATATTGAAACGTCAGGCGGTATTGTAGCGCCCATCGTGCTTTGCTGTGTAAATAGTTGGTTTGTCCAACCGTGGTACAGACCCTGAGGTTGTGTAGGTGTGTACAGTAGTTCTGTGGGTGGGTGTGTTATTAACCAGGCCGCGCAAGAATCAAGCTGGTGGTCCCACAACTCTGCCTTCCGAGCCCTCCGTCTGTAACACCACTGATGTGGATTGTTACAACATTTAAAAAGAATCCTCACCCTTGAGCGAACGGGATCAAACACACGTGTGATGAAACTGCTAAAAGTGGGACATTAATTACAATAATAACAACGGGAAAGGAATGAAGTCAAAGAACCACTATAAGCTTGATAAGGATTTGTTTATGACAGCAAGTCCCTCCTCTTTTCCTGTTTTCTCCTAGTGTCGTGGCCCTCCCTCATTCATCGCTTCTCTTCCTACTGGCCCCCCTCTACCTCTGCAGTCGTTTCCCTTTTTTCACCTCAATTCCAAATTGCTTCATCACTGTGATCAAATGCAGAAAAAAAACAATTACTGCCTGTTGCCAAAGCACACATGCGGGGAAAGCGCATTTCTGTGAAATGTTGAAAAATAAACAAATGAACAAGAATCTGGAGCCCACGAGTGAGGGTCTATGGAGGGCTTCTTTGTTCCTGCGTGTACATGGTTGTTTAGTGTACAGTTGCTTCCATCTCAGTTCCTTTCACTCAGTTCTATTATCGTTCCTTCTGTCTCCGAATCTTAAAGTCATCTTCAAATAAAAGGCCCTTTACATTTCGGTATGCGCTGCCAGTGCATCTCTATATGCTCTGCTCAAATTGAGGTTACTGCCACACCAGAAAAAAAAACAATAAGATATAATCCGTAACAAAAGTATTACTGCGTGGCCATCTTGTGAAAGTTTATTTGTGGAAATGTAGGAAGCAAACTAGTCGCTTTCTCCGTCCCATTCCGGTATCCATCAGCATCTGTCTATTTCTGTCTCTCTCTCGGCTGCTGTCTTTTCCTCTGTTCTCCAGTGTTGACAAGGTGAAAAGGGAGGTGTGAGACTCCCCCAACTGTGTCGTTTTTGGTGTTCAATAAAGTGTTCAATCAAAAGGCAGAAGAGCAATCTGTCCCCATTCTACCTCGCTCTCTTTTTCCCTCTCATACTCTCTCTGGAGGCTGCTTCCACTGAGCACTGCTGGGTGTCTGTCCCTCTGGGGTTTGGATGTTCGGGTGGGGACACGGGAGGGCACTCTCTGAGGGGCAGCGATTACAAGCTTGCATCGCCCGTCTCATCTCCAGCGATTAGCAGCAGGGTTTAAGACGCGTCGCGCGAGCAGGTGGCGGCCGTCCGCACGCTTCTCCATACTAAACAGGCTTCTGTGGGTGTGTTATTGAGGGGGTGGAGCCCTAGGACAGCAAGCAACTTAAATGGCCTGCAACCCCAGGAATCACTTGAGGGAAGGCCTTGCCCTTCTACGATAAACGGCAGCTGACGCACCTGACAAAGAAGGGCATTTCTTCATTAAAAACCACTTGGTGTAGTGAATTACTTAATGATTCTGAGGACAGCGCCACGAACACGCCTCCAGTCCACACCCCCGCGCCCTCCCCTAAATGTCATCCGTGAACTCCATTTGCATACCTTGTTCTGAAGGACACAAGCATGTGTAATCACATCTGTAATGAAATAATAGCAGACCTGTATAGGAACTTTATTAACCTCTGCAAGGAAATGACATATATATATATATATATATCACGAGATAGTTAAATGTGCACGTTTGCAGGTTGCCAAAGGATTTCCCTCGACTGATGCTCAGAGAAAGGAGAGCAATGGCTGTGAAGTAGAGATTCGGAACACACGCAGCTCACCTTGACAGTTATTTAAAATAAATTCCTAAGCACATCCACATACTAATATAAAAGCTATCTAATGGCATCTGTCGGAGCTGACTGCCCATCCTATGTGAAAATGACCTACTGAATGTCGTCGTTACACCTGACAACGTACAGATCCTTCTCAGCACGCACAGCCACGCGTCCGAACCTCCCGCAACTATCACAGATCGGAACCGCTGCACTGTTCACGCTCCCGTGCGGTTATAACGTCCGTTCCCGTTAGCGGCTCCTTCTCCGAATACTGCAGCAGCACTAAGCGCACTATAAATCACATTGCATTATCACGGCTGTGTTCTTGCCTCGGTCCCGCCCACCCGCCGACGCTCATTGGTGGATCGCCCGCCTCAGCCCGCCCACTTGCCAGTTTGAAAGCGTGGCCCCCTTCCTTCGGAGAACGCCATTGGTGGAAGAAAGTTCTCATAAAGCTGTCAATCACAGCTTTCTTACGCGTTGCTTCTGGTGCTTCTTCTTGTGATGCGTCGAGCGCAGAGCCGCTAAACGCACTGAATACTGAAAGCAAAAAGGAAGAATAAAAAAGGACAAAAAGGCAACTATTAACACCTTTTTCCTCGCAGTTTCACGCATCTTGCCAAATATTTGCTGCAGTCAGCGGTTTCAGTCATTTTGTTTCTACGGAGTAGGACCACCACGCGCTTCTGAACGTCTGTCAGTGAGATATTTACATACACATTAATTCAGTTTTGGGGAATATTTTTTTTTTCCTTTTTTTTTTTCCCTTTATTGACGGATCGTGTGTGTCGATTTGGCAGTCCTGTTTTCGTCTTCCAAGCATCGCCACCGATCGTTTCTGCCCGGGGTACATGAGAAGAAGACAAGATAGAGGAATAGACACATTGTGGATTTTTTGCTCATTTTGCGATTGTCCCGTATTATAGTTGACCGCTGTTTATATTACTGCCGCTGCCAGTAGTCACCCGATAAAGGCTGCGTTTGAACATTCTAGAGGTGACTAAAAGGAGACTTATAACTGCACCTGATAAAGAAAGAAAAAAAAAACGCATCATTTTTGACAAGCCCAATATGAGCTGCGCCGTGCTGCGACATGCGCTCGCTGCGTTGCTCCTGGCCGTGCTGTCCAGAGGTGAGTACTGTAGTTACACCGCTGCACGTTGGCGGACGAGCCGCACGTCTGCATCACCGCATCCCTCATTTTCTCCCTCACGCGGCTGGAGTCGCATACTAATGTCGCACCCCCTCCGCGCGCCGGGGCTCTACCTGCCTGTGGATCGTGCGCACCGTTGGCCACGGATCGCTCCGTTTTGTTTTGGTTTCTGTGCGTGCGTAAGTGTGTGTGTTTGTGTGTGTGTGTACGTGCTACTCGTTACCCAGGCATCGGGGGGTAAATCCAGAACGCACCGTCGCTCCCGCGTCCCCCCTGAACGGTCGCTGAATTATTAATCGAGTCCTTCTTACTGTGACAGACGCTCGATCGCCACCAGCCGCATTTTGCTGCTTCCAAGCCACAGTAAAGCGCTACGATGCGACGCGCGGGGGTCGCAGCAATTCTGCAGCTCTTCCTCCGGTGGAATTTTAATAACACAAGTCTGCGCATTCTTTCCCCGTTGACGCTCAGCGGGTTACCGCACGACGCAGACCCCGGCAGACCCTCTTTCCATCGCGCGAACGTCGCCTTTTGGACGTCCGGACACGTCCGCGCTGGACACCGTTGTTTACTTCCAACGGCGGCTCCGCGGCGCGCGCGCGCCCGCGCGCTGCTCTCGCCCTTTTCCCGCCGCCCTGCGCCCATTTATGATGATTCTAGAATTTTGAAAGGATCTATCGAGATCCCCCCCACCACGGGCTTTTGGGTGTCCCGAAGCGCTCAGGGTCGCACTCGCCTTCAATGTTAGCCTATGTGCCAAGTGGCTCTAACGCTCCCCTTGGGTCCTCGCGTGAGCTCCCAGTGATTTAATATTAGCTGGAATAATGTCTCGCCCTGGCAGTGCGTTGCAGTCGACAGAATCCCTCCTCTCACACCCGCCCCTCAAGTGCCTTCAAATGTCCACGTTCGGCCGGATTAGCCCACCCGCTCCGCGTGACCGGTCCGAGCGGTTCGGAGGACGTGGTGGTTTCCTCCGAATGAACATCTCAAAACGAAGCTATTGTGCCACGAGCGGGTGGACGGCGGCGCGGGCCGGAATGTGTTTGACAAATGCTCTTTTATGGCGGGTGACAGTAAAGCCACAGTCACGCAGGGCACCCACGCAGGGCACCGTCACACACAAGTAATTGTGTGGGAAGCGCGTCCCCTGTCCTGTTAGTCTTTGGGGCGCCGGCAGACACTTGGGAAGGCTCAACTAGCGGGAAATAAAGATATTAATACCGAAATTAATAAATAACTCCCAGCTTCCGAAGAGTAATTGAATTGTGGCTGTAATGAACTTCTGGTTGAGGCTGAAACAAGTGGGGATAAAAGCCACCTGTCCTCGAATCCACTGTAGTGGAGCCGTAGGGCCGCAATTCTTTATGTCTACCGAAAGCACCAAATACTAAAGTCGAGCGCAGAATTAATGTGCAGCTTGTGGTTCCCTGCAGAAAGGCACGTTGAACAGTCATGTTAGGTTTGGGATCAATTTGTGTTGAGTTTTGTAACGGTACTAGCGGGCCTTGCGGCATCGCCGTCCTTCTGCACATGCTCCGTGTGGGTGTCTGACACCGTTCGCCATCAGTCAGCCCCGAGCAGGATGGAGCCCTCCGCTTGATGCTGTTTGCCAACCTGCTGCACGCCCACGCGCAAGAACTGTACGCCGCATGAATACGGCACCCGGTTACATAAACAAGCGGCGCCGTGCGATATAAACTGGGGTAGAAAGTTGAACAAACTCGGACGCGAACGTCTGACTTGGATGACGCGACTTGCGCAGGCTGTGTCGTGTATGCTGTGTCTGATGGTTGCTTTGCTTGTTCGCTGTCTTCGTGGCATCTGACAGTGTTTCATCCACAAAGAGAAGATGTTTATGCGGGGTTCTCACGTCCTGCTATTTTCATAGTGCTTGTTGTGCTTATAAACCCATTTTCTGACGTTGCTCCAGGCATGTACGGCCCCTATAATGTTCATGGTCACGTTGCATCCAGTGTCAGTATTTGTGCCAACTCCTTAAGTGGAAAGATCTGTGAGGGTAAAACAGTTTTCTTTCGTTCACTCGCTGTTGTGAGTGAATTTGTGGATTTGTTTGCCGTATTAATATAGCTTGTTTTTTTTGCAGGTTCCTTGTGTATTCGTGCCATATTTTGTACACACAGGTGGTTGTTTCTCTTAAACGTCCCGGTGACGTAGCTGCCTGTGAGATGCAGCAGCAGTGTTTTTCCTGTGGATTGAAGCTCCACGGTTGTGCTTCACATTTCAAATCTGTGATCCTTTCTTTGCTCGCAAAGATCTGAGGGTTTGGGCCAATACTGTACTCTGTAATTCCACCTTATGGAAATACAACATGATTATATTTTGAAAGCTTTTTATTTCATTGCTCCGGCGGCCACGCAGTGACAGTTAACTACAAATTTCATTAACGGCGAATATCGCAGACCTGATAAACCCTATTAGTTCCACAATATCGTATGTGATAATTGTCTGCGCAGCTCCCAGCTCCGCGGAGGCCTGCCCTGCCGAAACAAGGACCTTCCAAGGCTGAGGAGCAGAGGGTACGGTGGCCCCAGATAACCCCAGACATACCTCTGGTGCTCTTTAAAAGACTGGTATGAATGACTAAGGATGTAGAGTTGTGTGGAGGAGGTTGTGGGTTTTAATTCCAGGTGATGGCTGTGGGGGGGGGGGGG
>UFQX01000909.1:0-107040 GCA_900497675.1 Arapaima gigas | reverse complement strand
GGGTTTTATGTCCGGGGGGGGGGGGGGGGGGGGGGGGGGTGATGAGGACCTGCTGTGCCACTGGAGAAGAGACAGAGCAGCCAGAGGAGCCGGTTCCAGTGCTAAAACTGGCCAACACTTAATGTGGTTAAGCCCCCCTGCACCATGCAGGGAGGTGGCGGGTCAGGGGGTTAGTGGGGTCGACAAGCAGCATGCATGTTTGCTGGGATGTCCATTTGCACACTGGCCACAGCAGGGTGATGAAGCAACGGAGATGCCATGTGCTGCCAGCACCAACAGATGCTGCATGTGCTTAATCCACTGGGGCTTTTCCTTTTTTTCCCTTTCGCTTTGAAATGGATCATCTTTATGGTTTATTGTTCTCCCACTGGCTCACTTCAGCCGGGCCCTGGTAGAGACGGAGTGAGTGTGTGTGTGTGTGTGTGTGTGTGTGTGGGTGTGCACACACTTTTGTTTCTGTACAGATCTAGCCACTAGACACACCGAGTTTTGATTATTCATTTGTTGACATGCACAGGTGATGCCAGGCTTGATGCCAGTTGGTGTGCGGAAGGCTCACAGCACCTCTAGGCTAACTAGGGCCATTTACAAGCCAATCCTACTAATCAGTTTCCAGAACCTTAATTAGACTTTATGGGTTGTAAAAGGGCAAGTGATTTGTAGTTCCTTTCACTTTATAAAATGAAGTCGGCGACGTAGGAATAGGATTCTGGAGAGGATACACGAGTGTGTTATGTCAGAGATTTAAAATGTTTTATTGCAGCGGAAATTCTTTGTCAAATCGGCCGGTAGGGAATATCCATGGGATTTTTTTCCCCCCCAAGAACAGGTGCGTACGTACATTCTCACCAGAACATATATCTGAGCCCATTTATATGCACCCGGAGAGGTGGCGGCGGCAGAACGCTCCAGTCAGCACATTTGTTAAAAGCCCAAGTGTCAGTGGGTGACCTGTGACCCCCGGTACTACTTTGGATCAGTAAGCACTTAGCTGGCCACAATGCTCTCAGGTGACCCCGGGAATAACCCCGGGCCTCTCAAAATTGTGGTCTTAAAGGTTAGTGCTGTGGAGCTGTGATTAGGAGATTGTGGTTTCGTGCTCCAGACCAAAGAGCGCCGGCGGATGGGCTTTGTCCTTGAGAACGACAATTATCAATGACGGCATCAGCAGACACTCCGCTGGCCTTATATATTTGCAAGAAAAGCAATTAAGAAAAACGGAGTGACCCATAAATAATAATTACAGCTCAGCTGGATTGCAATAATAACTGTGGCTATTATATATGGAGTTATACTTAATGGAAATGCATTCAGCTCAAGACAGGTAGTTTTACCATGTTTAATTACTGTAATACTTCCCTTCAGCCTCCTCTATTCCCACCTCTGTCTCTCTGCTGCCCAGCACATGAATATTTTCATGAGAAGTCCGCCTGACTCTAATAATAGTAATGAAAAAATGATGTTTTATTTAATACAGGGAAGACGATCATTCAAGTGGTGGAAAAAGGGCCGGTGGTAGTATAAGTAATACACACACGCGCGCACACACACACACACGAGAAACACGCAGACATCCACACACCCAGTTTAATGCCTCCTTTAGACTGGCTGCAAGCGAGATGAATTTAAACAGTTCCCCCACCGAAGGCGTGAGCTGTAAATCAATGAGATGGGCAAAGGCAAGTTCGCCCATAACTGGAGAGCAAGACTATATATTCACGCATATCTGGAAACATAAATAACTTTCATTGATCTCTTATCAATATGGGCATAGGGAAATGAAGTGGGTTAACAGCGTAGAAAAAAAATTCTCTTTGTTATGGTCCCCAGGCTAATTTAGCAGGAGCTAAAGATTGAGCTATCTTGAAGTGTGATTTTTTTTTTTTTCTTCGTGGGGATGTTAGCGGTGTAGGGAATACAATTCAGATTAGAGCCGCCGGTTCATCCTGGGGGACCCGGGAGGAACAGGGGTCCCGGCGCTCTCCCTGTCCTCATTACTACAGACAAGCCGCTCCCCAGCAAATCAATGAAAAAGCTTAAATGCTAATGCGAGCCGTGTCTGGCGGGCGGGGGCCGGCGCGTGCCCGTGTACGTGGACGCGTGCGCGCGCGTCCACGTGTGGCGTGTCGGTGCGCCACGGGAAGCTTCGGCAGCACTGGGGGCTGCGGGCAGCCCCACTCTGCCCCACTTTACCGCGGTACTGTTTAATGTTTAATTAATGTAGCGTGATAGACCTATAATTATGGTGAAAATCATACCAAGGGTGCTGTGCCGCTTCCAGCCAACTGTACTTATTATGTTCATCACTGGTAGCTACACAGTGACAAAAACCTGCTGAAAACGTCCCTACTCCCGCATGCAGTGTTTGTAAGACAGTAAAGGAAAACTTGCAAGAGATGAAATGCCACCGTAACTGGAGGGGGGGGGGGGGGGGGTTTTGTGAACGTTTCAGCAGTGAGCCGTGAACTCGCNGGGGGGGGGGGGGGGGGGGGGGGGGGGGGGGGGGGGGGGGGGGGGGGGCGTTTTGTGAACGTTTCAGCAGTGAGCCGTGAACTCGCTTTAGGTTGGAAACGTACTTCGAAGCGGTTCTGAAAACAAGGCTAAGGTGTTGCAGCAAATGTCAAGACGATCAAGATGTTCACATTGCTGTGCAGGTTAACATCTTCATTTATTTACACAGAGGCAGCGCTGCGTAGGTTAACGCGTGCAGCTCCGCTTACCTGTCGGGCACCTCGACTTTGTTCAGTCCCACTTAGTTGCGCCGTTTTCGGACAGGAAGGGCCTTGTTTGGCGCATGACAAGCAGGGCGTTAATATTTTAAATGGGGTTGGATAAATATTGTACAAATTAATAAAAATATGCTTGTGCAAATGGTGTTATAATGAATTATTTAGACTGGGATTTCTTGATTACATGTCCTGTCTTGTAATGAGAAGGGTGCGAAGTTGCCGAAAAAAATCGCTCCGCCAATTTTATTTTGTGTTTTCTATTCAAATTCTCCCAAGGAAAACGTTGCATTTCAATGATTTGCGCAAAAAGCCAATGTTAAGAAATGCACGTACACCTAAAAATTGAACCAGACTTCCGATAAATCGTTCCGATGTTCGTTTGATTTTGCTTAGAGTTTATTTGCGGACATTTCTGTCCGGCCAGTTCCATAGGTAAAGTGTTTATAATCCAGTTGTTGTATTTGTCTGCGCTGCTGTAACCACAGTTACTTAATTTAGTTAACAGTGATGCAACAAAGTTGGAATGTTTTCCACATACGCACCAACGCCCAGCTCCGGAAATTTGTACGGATTGCGTTGCTTACATGCGTTTGTGTCAGTAACATCCAGCAGAATAGGAAGGAGGTCCGTAGTTCCGGCCGAGGCTCGTCTCCCTCGTATTGAAATCCAGCTGCAGGACACTGTGCAGAGGTCAGGTTGCGGGGTTCACGCTCTTTCGTGCTTCTACAGGACCCCCTTCCAATGCCAGGGGTCCCTGAAGATACACTCCAGAGAGTCTGGCTGTTGCGTTTTCATGCAGGTCCCGGGGCATGATATAGGAGTGTTACTGCCCCCTGGTGGCGGGACACGTCATTTACTGCTGGCTTACCTGTAAACTGCGGGCACTGGCATCACTGGCATCACTGGCATCACTGGCTCATACGAGGAGCCGGCAAAGGGAGCAGCAGTCGTGCTCTGCCCTGCTCATAAACATGCCCTCGCGAGGTGTCATTATTTCTACAACCCCTGTTCCCTGTTACGCTGAAGTCGACCTTCTCAAACCGCAGCCCACGAGAGGGTCGATTCACGCGGCGCAATAAGTTAGCGGGACGACCAATTTCACCCAATTTCTCTGCCAGCTACTACCGAGCGAGCAGTCGGGAAGTTAAGACGACTCATTTGTTTCTCACTCGCTTAATAAAGAAGTAAATTTAACACCTTCGGTTGTCCTTTGCGCCTTTTTCTTTTGATCGACGAACGTGTCCCCGTAACATTTCAATTTCTAGTATGCAATTTCAAGACCTGTCATTTCCAATCTGGAGTGGGTCCGTTCCCAGACTGCCAAAAGAGCGGTACAGGTATGAGTAATATGATGACAGATACAGATAGTCCTCCTCTGCGCACCCCTATTTACACATTTTCGAGACGCTTTTATGTGAAACGACATAGAATAGCTTATAGACTGTCACCCATTTACACAGTGTGGTATGTACTCAGTCCGTTGCAGTTAATTACTTTGCTCAAGCCCCCTCCTGGGACTGTAGCTGGCAGCCTTTTTGTTCGCATTTGTCAACCGCTCACCACCAGCTGTCCAGCACTTTCCATTATTGCTACTTCTGCTATGACCGTCACCATTGCTGCTAATTCTACGGTTATGTCCCCTCACCGTAGGCGCTTCTGCGCTTTTGTCTGTTAACACATCTTTGTTTGCTCCGGCGCACATCCTCATTATTTGTACAGATCTAGAGGTAATATAGGCGGTGACAAATTTCCAATAATAGTTTTTTTGCTCTAGGTTTGAGCCCCGCTTCAGTCCCCGCAAGTGCTGGCGAGTGGGGCTGGTTCGGGTCTGCCGTGGGAGGGCAGGAGGGAGGCAGGGAAATAAATAAAGGCGAGGAAAACAGATCAATAAATATTTCAGCAGCTGCTCCCTTCGCGCACTCCTCCTGGAGCAAGAAAGGGAAGGGAGGACCAGGGTGGGTGGACTGGGGGGGGGTGCAGGAGGGAGGCGTCGGCTCGCAGGAGAACGGACCGACAGCGACACTAATGACTTTTGCGACGGCGCGCTCTCCAATGGGAGAGCCAGCGCGAGCACCTGGGCAAGGGCTTTAAAAAAGTTTTTTTTTCCCCCCCGCTCCCTTAAATTTCCCAGGTCCGCGTTATGAACGGTGGCCAGGCGGAACAGACGGCTCGCGGGCAAACGTTTAGTCGATGCCTTCGTAAGAGGCCTGTCGCAGGCTGGCAGGGGTCTGTGCCACACCTGATTAATGACCCACACCAGCCAAATCAGGAGATCCTCTCATTTGTGGGCAATGAAGAAGGAGTGTTTACAATGGTCCATTACATGCAAACCACCGCTCTCCATTCACACTGGAAGGGGCTGGCGCCGGGGCGGCCAGGGACGGGTAGCAGGATACAGCGGAGGGACAGAAAGGAGAGGAAAGTAAGACAGGTGGCAGGAGGAGGACGGAGGAGAGCCGAGACGCAGGAGACGCGGCGCGGCAGCCGGCAATCTGAGAAACGGATTGATCCGTTGACAGATGACGCGTCCGGCGATAAATAGCCGACTCGTTCTGCCGAGAAGCTTTCGGTTGCCCTCTTTGCGCTGTCCTAGCGAACGGGTGCGACGGTCTCAGGGTCAGGTCTAATGTAAAGCTACAGCAGGACCATCTGGGCAGGTAACAAGGAGCTGGAGGTGTCAGGAGGCCACCTGCCTAATAAGGTGCTATCGTGTGTGTGTGTGTGTGTGTGTGTGTGTGTGTGTGAGGATCCTGGTAATAAAGCGTGGTTTCGTGTTTAGCGCGGCGTTCCAAGAAGAACTACTCCAGCGTGTTATTAGGGAGAGCGTGACAGTGTCAAGTGACTATTTTAGGCACCAACTAATACATTTTAATATAATACAGCATGATCCGGAGTAATAAGCTGTTCGTGTCAGTGTGATATACTACTCCTAAAGAGGCTGTGTCAGTGTGATACCGCGGTAATGAACAGTCAGTTAAGTGTAGCTTCCTTGACGTGTACTGGTGTGATAGTGTAGTTATCAAGGATGCCGGCCCGCTTCTCAAGGAACAAGGGGAGTTGTTACCATCGTGGCACGTTGCTGTTAAGGAGGTTGTTCATTGGGCTACGTTGTTATTGGATTGCCGTTTGACAGCCCACAGGTGCGTATTTGTGTTTTACACTAATGCGAAGGGAAATTTGAGTGGAAATTTCACAGCAGCGCAGACCACTTAGGTGTACGTCCGGGGGAAGCACGTGGCCGTGCCGCCGATGTTTCGCTAACATACCCACGGGACCTCTAGGTCGCGTCTGTGTGTGTGTGTGTGTGTGTAGGGGCGCTGTGCGTCATTTGTGCGCGAGGCCTGGATTTTGGGGACGGCGAGAACGTGTGTGAGATTTGGCGGTGCTGGATTACGGCGTCAGGCGGCGTTTATTGAATGAACACGCCGCTCGGCTAATAAGAACGCGGCGTGAAAAGCCGAGCCTGGGTGCCGACCGTATATGCAGATTATTGTTACAACTTCCTTCTTAATTCGATGAATGGAATACGTATCATTATCGCAGGTTTTTGTTAACAAGACGCGGCGATAGAAACGGCATTCGGAGGAATATGTCCAAAACGTAATTCCTTCTCAAAAGCCTCATAGCTGTCAAGAGATGTTAAGTCAAATTCGGCATTTATTTAAAAATCTCACTTAATTAAGAGGCTGTTTGGAAAAGGAGCTGAAAATGAATTCCATGCCCGGCGCCGAGGGTTGACAAGCTGTAAATTGTTGCACTTAGTTTAGGGTGCGACACAGCGGCGGCTGGCAGGTCCACGACGACGGGGGAGACCTGTGATGCTCACCTCACCTTTTTCCTTGTGCGCGGTGTGCCTGTCACCTGCCGGGTAAAATCGACAGCACCTGTCAGTCTCTAGCAGGTAGTTTATTCAGGCCACCGGCACTAACCGAGCTAGGGTTTCTAGGCCTCCCACTTTGAGCCCAACTGCTCCTTCCTTACCGTCCTTAGACACAAGCGCAGGTCTGAGTGTCACGGTAGCACGCAGCATCCATCTCCCGCGCGGTGAACGTGCCCTTCGCTTTGAGGTTAATGGCACTGGCATGAATATTAATGATGCTATTATGGCTGCTACGAGTTGCTGTTGGGATGGGTCCTTGAAGTGAACCGTGGGGGTGAGTTGTGCACTTCGTGTTTCCCTAGGAGGTCGCAGTGGCATGCTCTGACCCACCCCCACCGGAGGGTGATGGGCACTCGCATCTGCCGGGCCGCAGCCACCCACGAATTACGAAATCACAAAACCCTTTTCCACGCCAGCCGATTCTTTCTAGACTGGAATTAAATTCAACGCTTTGACCCCACAGCTAATTCGCGAACTGAATGTACGGCATGTGGTTCTACGGTTCCATCCCACAACTAGACGTGCCACGTGTTCACAGTCTATGATGTATTATTCACAGGTGGTCCAAAATTTACTTCTGACCTAAGGCTTGTGTTGTTTGTTTTTTCTTTTTTTTTTCCCTGAAGTGGTAAAATCTGACAGAAAGACTCAAAGTGTTTGTAAATTGACTGGCGAGAGATCTGTCTGCTCGGTGTCTGGGGACGGAGTTGGAGAGAGGTTCTCCGGTAACTGGAGGACAGGGCTTCCGAATGAGAACACCCGAGACCAGCGGGGGAGCAAGCGTCTCCCAACCCAGATCTCGCAGACAGCTGCTCCTTAAATATTAATACGTCAGAAATGTAGCTCAATGAAGAGCGATCAAGAGATTTTTAACGGAATGTAATATGTACAAATATAATTTTTGGTCGCCCTTTCGTTCCTCTGGCGTTTGGCCTGCTTTTTTCAGAGCTGCGCGTGTTTTGTCTTCTCGCGTTTCAGATTCTTGTACCGCTCGTGTGTTTTGTCTGCTTGTGGTCTGGTTTCGTCTGTTCTGTGCGCTCTTGTTTCAGCATTGCGTGCTTTTTCTATTCGCGTTCCAGGCGGCGAGCGTTTTGTTCATCTTCATCTTGTTTCTCTGCCTTTTATCCACCCCCCATGGAAACGCTGTGTGTTTTTGCCTGCGTGTGCTCGAGCACCGTCAACTTTGGGTCCGGGATGCGTCCGACCAGGGAGCTCCAGGGGGGTCGGGATTCCCGGAATTTTTTTTTTTTTGTTTCGGAGTTAAAGAAACAGAGACTTGGCCACGACTGTGGAAGCGAAGACCTGAGACCTTGTCTTCGGTTGTCCTGCAGCACTCGCCACTTTGAGTAATCGGTCACGGTTCGGCAGACGGATCCTAATATGCTTAAGCACTACGTATTTTATTTATATTTTTAACATCCCTCACAAGTGTTCTTTGGCATTGTGCTTTACACTGGACTACAGTTCTTTACGTCTTTACAACAATTACATAGTCCAGTGGAGCAGGGGAGTTAATCCCTTGCTTCTTCTCTGATTATTTTTTATTGCGCTCATTTTTCATCTCTCGCTCCCCAACCTTATCTCTCCAGCCATCATTGCGGAGGGAGGGAGATTCTTGCGCATAGTGCATAGCACACCTCAACCGCTCTTTGTCACCGCCCCCCCTGGAACCGAACAGCGGGAGATTAGGCTGCGGACTTCACCGGGTGCTTGTTCGTCTTGTAGAGAAACAAACTGGGCGGGCGGTTGGGACGGGCGTGGGCGAGGTAGAACATCAGCGCAAGGACGGCCGACCCTTCTAGCAAACTTTTACGGCTGCAGGGGCCGGAAGGGGGGGCGGGGTGTTCGTGGGATGTTGGAGGCAGCCACGTCTTCCTCTTCGTCTGCTTTTGACACTCTAAAGCCGGGTCTGTGGCTCCGAATACGGATGAAGTCATTACACCCACGCTTCGGATGTAACATGAGCCCTATTAACAAATGTGTTCTAATTGGTGTGAAGCACCAGATAGACAGTTAAGCATTTTGCACTGTGCAGCGAGATCTATAAATACAAACTAGGGTCTGGCATTGCCCTCCAGAGCAGGAGGTGAAGAAGACGGATATAAACACGCAAACAAATCAGCGGAATAAATAAATTCAAAGACGTGCTTGTTTCTTCCCCTCCTCTCGCTCGATGTTCTTAGGCTAAAAGGAGGGAAAAGAATTAAAAAAAACACGTTTGATATCTTAACAGCCTCGATAAATAAAATTGTCGGGATCTGTCAAAAGCTTTACAAGACTCCTTCCCACCCCCAAGACTCCTTCCACTTCAGATTGCATCACGAAGCAGATTAAGCCCCCCCCCCCCACCATGGGCTGTTGCAGGTAGTCTGGACACGTTTTTGGTGCCCCCTTCTCTTCTTTCCTCCTTCTTCTTCTTGTCTCCCATCTGTCTAACCCTGCCCCCCCCCCTACCAATCTTTCTCTGTCTTCTTCCTCATAATGTCTGCCTCTGGCTGTGTGGAGAATTTGTCCAAATTACCTGTCATATTGGCCACAACGTGTAAATCAGTCCGAGGGAGTGTCACTTTCTTCCTTTTCTTCTTTTTATCTCTTCATTCCTGCCTCTTTTCCCTCTCTCACCCCCACCTGTACACAACCTAGACAGTGGTGCCCTCTGTCTGACAGGAGGTCTCCGTTATTCTTACGCCTGCATGAAATGAGTTTGGTCTGTGTGCCGCTGGAGACATTTTCTTCAGAGCAGCAGCTCATTGACTACATGTCATTTAGCTCGGCAGTTTAAGCAAATTAGAAATTACAGATGCCGGTGTGGTCCGCCGCTGCTCCGTACACGTGCTGTTCACGGAATGGCTTGGGAAGGGCGTGCCCTTCAGAAGACGACGCGCACACGGGACGGACGGCTGATGCGGGAGAACCCGTGAAGCTCTCGCGCTTTCCAGAGGTCGAGGCTGAGGTTCGTTTCCTGGTGCCGGATGGCGAAATCATCACCTTCTTCAGGCCTTCCATCACAAGGGTGAGGACTATGGAAGAAGGAGACAGCAGAGGAGAACAAGAGCCAGCGCTGGTCATTTAAGAGGCCTACTATACGAACCTGCCAGGCTTATCCGGTCACAGTCCAAGCGACAGTCCTACAGAGACATGTCGTCCTGATAGATGAAGAGGGTGTCTGGGTTATTTCTGGACTTTTTAAAGAGCCTTTGGGAGCAAACACTCAAATATCCCCCCTAATTCAAGGACTGCTGTGTAACAAGTGACCTACTTAATTCATCAAAGACCACCATCTTCTCCTTGTCTGCAGACTAATTTAGGGATTGAGAAAGTGCTTTGGAAAAATAAGAAACAAACAAACAGTTGGGTTCGGGGTGGAGCTAAAGGGTCCCTGAGGCAAACGCTGTCATTTAGTTCCACAGCCCCAGGAGCTCTAAAGCCTTCAGTCCCCTGTTCTCCCCAGTCGAATTGGCTTTGTAGTACGTCCCTGCCCAGCCTACATGAAAGCTTCTGTTATCTGGAGAAAGCCGCTGATCAACTAAGTCTGGTTCACTGATGCACAGCACGATAGAGATGCGCAGAAGAGCAAACTGTGGTTCCGTCGCTGGCTAATTGAAGGCAGCCTGGGGGGGAGTAAGCAAGGAGGTGAAGAGGGAGTTAAACCAGGTGGTGCAGTAAACCCCAGGCCTCGTGTGTGTGTTTCTTTGTGTGCGCGTGTGTGTAGGGTCGGGTAAGTGCGGTTTACTTGAATTCACCTCACGGTGACCGTGTAGTTGTTTTCGTTTCAAAGCAGGGCACGGAAGCGGTGTACCAGCACCTTCTTCCTTACTGGAATGTGAACACGTGAACACAAAGCCAGACTCAAACCGATGTACAAAGGTGCAGCTCAGGCACTGTGAGGTCCCAGGATTGCCTGCTGTGCCACCAGACCGTGGATGCAAGAACAAAAGAAAAGGAGAACGGGCTACCGTAAGATATCACTCTACCGTGGCTTATTTATGTTCACGTGAACACCAGACCCTGCCGCTTCTCTCCCCCCTCCTGGTCCTCGCTGTCTCGGCGCCAAATGCAGAACAGGGCCGGTAGCCTCGGGATTAAGGAGGGAATCTGTATAGCGTCGTCGCGCCACCAGCAAGCCTCAGTCGTGTTCGAAGGTCCTTGATATCCGACCGCATCTAGCTCCGGCCACATTAGTCGGCCACTGCGGCTCATAACTCGGCAGCAAGACTGCTCTGCTGGCAGCTGGGAAGTGGACTTTGATGCTGCCCAGCGCTGACTGTAAGCATCCCTATTACAGCGGCTCATTGTACGATGGTCATTGTGAAGTCTGTCGGGGACTGCGCGGCTTCCTTTGCCGCCGTGCCTCGCCGTTTTGGAATCCGAAAGACCCCAAATGCTTCTGATTAAATGTCATTCGTGAAAAAGCCTGGGAAATGTAATCAGCAGGCCTGCAATTTTGCCCTCGACAAAAAACACAATTTCCTAATGAGCTCTCAGTGAATTCGCTGGTATGCAGTGTTGGCTTTTCAGGACTTGATTTTACATCCATTTACTCCTCCTGCCTCATATAGGTCCCCAAACTAATTTTCCACCGCAAGAATGCCACGCTTATAATGTTGAATCCACTTTGGGGGCGGATGGAAATAATGACACGACCTGATCAGCTGCCAGGTTCCCTTCGAGTAAAAACGTGAACTACAGTTGGTAGAAAAGGTCCAAGCACAATCTAAATATTTGCATCAAATGTTGCTTGTTTTTTTTTTTTTTTTAGCTCCATACGGAATAATAACGCGCTGGAGACGACCGGTTTGGGGCTCTTCCTGCTCTTTTCCTTCTTCTCGCAGGACTCGAGCATCTCTCTGCCGGGCTAATAGCATCTCCCTCCTGGATTCTGCACCCAGTTTAGCCCATAAGGGAATCCAGAACAAGGAGGAAGATTGCCATTAGCTTTTTATTTGCTCTGCGATTATGACAAAGCAGGCTGTGTTTCTGTGTCAGGGACCAAGACTAAAGTTTCATTTGATTGTTTTGAACATGCAATATCTAAAGGGTTACATTATTGATTTCTTTGTTTACTTTGAAGGAAAGGCTTTTTAGTTTTAACAATGAGCAGATAATTCTATGCCTGCGGGACTCTTGAATTGTATTACTCTAAATCCAGGAAGTAGTCTATTCAATATGTTTGTAATCCAGCAGAATTTGAATTAAATGGACGGGCACGGTTCTGAATCATAGCTCAGGCTGAACATAATTCATCTTTACGGCGAGATGGCTAATTTCTGCGATTGCCCAGTTGAAGGTTTGCTGTGCAGAACTATAAATAGGGGCATTCTTTTTTTCCTCGATTCTTATCCTCCTGTCCTGTATTATAATATCACGCATAAATCACTTCCTGGCTGGCATTACGTCCACAAAATGCCACCTACGTGTTTATTGTAAAGAAAGCCTCCTTTATTAATTTCCGTCATCATCTCAGCCTCAGGACCGTTACAAAGCCATGTAGCCCATTTTGACATTCGATACACAGAATTCTTCCAGTGTGGCTTCTGCTGCCTTATGTTGGTGCAGGCTACAGAACAGTGCTTTTGTGTGCGTCCAGCCAGCCTTGCAGCTGACGATAGTGCAGCATAAATGCCAGAGAGGATGGCTCGTGTCCCCATGAGTTGCCTGCGTTTATTAATAGTAAGTAGTGAGTGGGAGGGAGGGAGGGAGGGAGGGAGTGGAGAAGATAGACAGAGAAGAAGTTAGGAGGAGGCACAAAGAGGAGCAAAAGAGGGAGATGGGGGGGACGTGCTTGACTCATGCATTATAGCTGTGCCGTATTGATTCTGAGGGGGATGGAGGGAGAGGAAAAGAGAAAGGAAATGACAAAGAGAGAATGAGACCGAGATGGGGGGTTGCCAGCATTATGATGTTAAACATTATGAGTCAGAGACATTAACCTCAGCCTTTAGGGTGTTGGAATCGTGGGAGGACAAAATCGTTTCTTTTATAGTGGCGATTGCTAATCTAACGGATGCAAATTGATTTGGTACAACCCTCTAAACAGACAACTACGCAGTGCCTCAGAAGGTCTCGCATCCTGCAGTCCTCCACTGCAATGTAAGGTCACGCTGGATCACATGTTCAAGTCTGCACAAAGCAGCCCGTTTCATTCCTAAAGGGCAAATGAGGCATCTATTGACAATTAGGATGTTCTTGGATCCTCTAGACTTTTTTTTGTTTTTTTTGTGGAAAACCCAAAGAGCAGATGTCCTTTTTTAATCCGGTCTGATATTTTACGATTTATCTTTGATAAATTACTCTATTAATGACACAAATTTTTTAATAACTTAAAGTGTCTGTGTAATTCAACCAACAAGGCTATAAGGGCATTTAAAGGGCTTCTTTTCACATGTAATAAGTGTTTTGGCTGTTAGGTCCACCCCACTGAGATGCTCAGTCAGTTACTGGTTTTAAGGCCTATACCTATGACAGAACTTATTATCGCATATGGCGTAAGGCTGCCAGAATGTGGAGTGAGGAAGGTTTACCGTATGAGAAGCTAAATCCCACCTAATCCCAGCTTTAGTTTTAAACGCAAACTTTGGCAAGCCAGACAGCACTCTTTTCCTAAGCGCAAGAGTCTTGCTTGCTTGACAGGTGCTACGTTCTAAGTCTAGCTTGGCATGGCGCTCGAGGCGTCCCTCAGGTGACGGACATCCGATCGTCCGGCTTGATTGGCTAGGGACAATGTGACATTCAGTCACGCTGACATGCCGGTCAGTTAAACAGCCAATGAGGTGACGTGTGGCTCGGGAGGTGCTGCAGTCCTTGAGTTGACTAAGGGCAAAAACAAGTTGCTGTCCTGCCACTCTGCATCACGGAGGCTTCTGGCAGGAAGTCCCCGAGGATTTTGTACCAGCAGAGTGTCTTGACCCTGGTTACGTTCACTCAGTCCAAAGGCTAAACTGCTTTGAGACACTGAGCTGCTATTTACACTACTACCAGGCTTCTAAGCATCATTACTTTATATGCCTACAGACAGCGTGTGAATATTTTGAATTATCTTCTCTAGTTCTCTCTAATAAGCTAACTACACCTGTTCAGCTATACATTAAGCAGATCAGCACCTGTAGATGAGGTGTACGGTCTCCTGTTTTGAGTGCATACGATTGTTTAAGAGAAAAAAATCAGTTGACTCCATCTGCAGGTTTCCATGCGGGATTTTGTCATTATAGGGCAAAGTGGAACTCACCCAGGCTTTAGTATCTGGTCATATTAATGTTATTCAAGACCTTATCAAAAAATTAATTTCATTAGAGTGAATTATTAGCCTGAATTATCGGGAGCAGCAGTGGGTGAGAATACCAGAGTCGCAGGGGTTCCCCAAGGATCGAGATTAGGAACCCATGTAGAGCAGGATCCCATAAGACATCATTAGCATTATTTTGCCTGGCATTGTACAGGAAAATCTTGAGTGAGATCCCACAGAACATCTTAAATAATTCTCTGTCATGAAGCCCGGTGAGGGCATAAAGTGAGTTTGACATGAAGGAGTCGAGAATGCGGATAGAGAAGGAGCATAAAAAGTTCCAGCTGGATAATCGATTTTGCAGATTGCCCTCCACCCACGTGACGGACCCATTGCCCATGGTATTCTTTCAAAGCCGTGCTGTGATGATCTGACTCGTGAGCTTTGACAGCCCCCATTGCGCCTTCAGTGAATCACCGTGGACCCCAGCCACTTGTGTCTGCAGCTTTTACACCTGCCTTTGATCATCAGATTGCTGCTCTTGATTCTACTCTCCAGCAAACCCCACGCCCCCCCCATCCTTACAATGGGTCCTGGCCACGCAGCATCTTTCATTCCCCGTCAACGTCGCCCACCTAGCCAGCACACAAAGGAAAAGGAGCGAAGAGTGTATTCCATCCATCCGTCCGTCCGTCGTCATTAGCCTCTTTAGCCAGGCTAAGGTCACGGTGGTTCAAAGTCTTTCCCAGAATCACTGGGTGCTGCGCTATGAAATTGCACCTTGGACGCGATGCGAGTCCATCGCAGGGTGGAGTAGATTACAATGGAGCAGAATTAAATAAGTCAGACTACAAGAGAAAGGAATATACTTATCTGAAAAGTGGAATCAAAATTGCCACCAGCCGCAGACAAATCAAATCACAACATAAAATTACAATATCCACAAACAATCCAGCGGAGCATTCACGAGGCACAGTTCTTGGTGTATGCGAAGACTACTAATCCAAAAAGTAAAACGACGAGCACCGCCGAATCCTTAAAAAAATAGCACTACACATAAAATCACAAGCAAGAGCGGTAAGCGAGTGGCCTTCATCCTTTTCAACTGAGCTTCCCGAGCTTTTACAGGCGTTCCTCGCACCTGAGGCACCCGGCGTGATCGTCCCCGCGCCGAAGACGCTTTGCGGAGGCGTTGCCCACCCCGCGGAGCGGGAGAATCTCGCCGCGCATAATTATAATTGGACGCACTTTCTTTGCGATGCGCCGCCGAGCGATTATTTCCAAGGGACCAAACGCCCCCCGTATATCGGCGCCACTTTCTGCTCCTCTAATTAATTTGTTTTGTTTTGCGTCTTTCTTTGGTCACACTCCTACTCTGGCAAGCACGCCGCGCGAGCCGCGAAGTCTCGCAAGGACCGTTTGTGGCACTTTACTGAAGATGTTAAAATAGATAAATCTCAGGAAAAGACGGGTCTTGTACGGGCTTTATCGTGCCACTTATTTCCCGTTCCCGTTTGTCCCGGTTTGACGTCGCGCCGCGGCTCATTTGCGAGATTTCGGTAAAAGGCTATCAGATCTTTTCGCTGTTCCGCTGTTGTCTTTTGCCTCCTTTCCTTTCAGCCTGTTGCGCAGCGGTGCGGTCGCATTCTCTTAATGGCCGCGACCCCCGAACCCCGAAGAAAAGCAGCCGTGTCCTCCGCATATCCCTTCCCATCAGCTCTCCAGATGCAGCTCATAACACCTTTCTGAAACTGGCTATGTGCAGCCTGCTGCCTGCACTTTACTACCAGCTGTTCTTTATGGCATCTGCACTTCCTTGTTCTGCCATGTTCTCTGTTATTTAGACAACAATTTGCATATTTTTATTTGCTATAAAACACTCCCTACAAACACGCGCGCACAAAAGACATTTTTTAATAACATTCAAGTTTTCTTTTTATATCGGTATATCGGGATTTATGTGAATAATTTTATACATACAAAATCTGTGTTATTACTGCGCCTTTGATAAGAGCGCCTGGCAAGCAAATAGATAATAAGATGTTGAACGTGCCGGTGAATTTAAAACAATCCAGATATTCATGCCCAACTCCATTATCATAATCTTCAAAGATCCTTATCTTGTTCATTTTGTTCGTGACCCTGGCAAGCAGGGCATTGAGTTTCTTGAAAGAACTATAAATAATGGAGTCGTCATTGGCAGGGCTGACACGAGCTGGCCAGAGGGCTCATGACAGGACAGCAGACGATGGATCCGCACCAGAAACGCTGTCCTTGTCATCCAGGCAAGGTGCAGATTGACAGCTTTACCTCTAAGTGTGGAGACCCCGAGTGATGCAGGTGACATAGCGGTGAAGGGGTGAAGTGAGCCATGCACGCATGTTGTCGGTCTCAGCGCAACAATATTCTGGATCTTCACCGTTTCCTCAAGTCGGAGGCTTTGCTGCGTAATGAAAATTCCATGGACCCCTGAGTAGAGAGATCCTCTGATGTGTCCCACACGGTCTCCTTTTGGTCCTCCTTCCTCGGTGGGGGCGGAACAGGTAAGGTACTTCTTGGGCAGACGGCTGTTGACCGGGGCCTCCACACCTTCAAAGGATTAGCGTGGGGTCTCGCAGCACACTGTGCTCGGGTTGTCGCTGGTAAAGGAGCCGGAGGAGTCGACGAACTCGCGCGCCCTGCGCCGTGCGGCGCAGAAGCGCCACGCTCGCTATCGCTGCAAAGGGGGGATGAGGTGGGGTTGGGAGGCATGGACACGTGGCACCCCGAAACATTTCATGCTGCGTAGAGCAAGAAAACAAGCAGATGTGGGTCATGTAGTCCTAATTTACCCCAATATTTCCACATAAAAATCAGGCAACAGGCATGAAATGTCCTGCATTGGATAGCAGCTTTATCTAAGTGCCAGTTGACTGTGCTGCTCTGGTTGCCAGCTCAGTGGCAGATCTGTTTCAGGGTTTCGCTATGCCGTTTCGGACAGCCTTTCCCAACTGCATCTCATTGTTTTATTCTATTATCTGTTCACGTCGCGGTTTCCTTAATCTAGGTCAATTTATACTGCACCCTTTTTTTTTTTTTTACTGTACCTCTATTAGCAATTCAAACCGCTGGATCCGGTCAGACTGAAGACCTTGCTCAAGGGCACAGATGCTGTGTTCCTCCTGAGATCTGCACCTGCCAGTCAAAGTCCATGCGTGGGCTGCGAGTGCTGCTCTGTGCTATTGCCCCACACTGGGCCGCGTACACGACGCAGGTGGGCCGGGATGCTCCGCCGCTATGCCCCACCGGGCCGCAAGATGACTGGCGGCTCGGAACAGAGTGCCCCACGTCGTGGGCGGCAAGGTGAATCCGGAGCGTGTTGGTCAACCCGCAGCGGTCTTACGGCTCCACTGTCGCTCTCTTAGTCATCGCCTCCCTTCTCACGTTCTGTGTATCCCCATCCTTTATGTGCTGGATGCGATAGAGATGGAGGACAGTGTTCTAGCTGTAGAAATTCACCGATCGATCTGCTTCCCGCAGCCCAGATCCTGAACTAGCTGACTCTGTGAAAAGCCGGATGAAAAAAAGAAACCTTCAGCTCTTTTCATGTTTCACGTTGCCTGCTCATGATCAAAACTGAGATTAACCTTCTGCTCTCCGTTCTTAGTGCAGACTACCATATTCCCCTCCCCCTCGCTGCAGCACAGTCACCTTCACCCCTCTCACACTGTCCTGCTCTGCCCCCTCTCTTCTGCTCTTTTCTTCAGCATCTCATTTTCACCTCTCCCTGGATTTCTACTCTGCCAGTTCTTCCCCATCTCATCCTCGTCTCTCTCGCTCTCCTCGCTCCGTTTTGCAGATCTTCTTGTTCATCCTCGCGTCCTTCCATTATCGTCCTTGCGCTGCCTAGCCGATCGCTCCCCTATCTTCTGTGCTCTCCCTCTACTGCCAGTCCAGCACCCCCCACACGTTCACCGTCACTATCTTACCTCCCACCTCCTTCGTGGCTGCCCCCCGGGGACTCAGTCAGAGGGGATTAGCTACTGAGTCGATCAGGGCACGGCCACTCCGCCGTCGCCCTCTGTCTCGGGCCAGGGGGTTGCCCACAGTATTTAATGAGACAAGTCCCTTGCTGGTGTCTATTAATGAACTCAACGTGTGTGTTCCAAGAAGGCTTCCTTTGTAGCCAGGCTCCACATGTTTCAAGCTCAAAGGAAAGTTGGCATCAGGAAAAAAGAAAGTCCAACCACAATATCTAGAGTGCGCGTCACCTGATCGCAGCAGTTCTCCGTTGTCAGCTTGCGATTATGGGGCCTGTAGGTCTGTCAGGGTCTCACGGGAGGTCACGGAAGATGCAGAGCGTAAAAGAATCATAATGTGCGGCGTTTCCACAAGTTCCACTATGCGGCCTGTCATTTACGCGCGCCGACTCATTTGGCTGTTGATCGAACTGCGTATCATCTCATCGGAATCCGTTCGAGATTGTTCCGGCGCAGAGAACCGGGGCGTGCGCTGCCGCCCGGCGCGAACGAGGTCAAAACGGGGGAAAGCGTGTCCGCGCCCAGCGACTCCTGTTTACCGCAAACCGAGAGTGACACGCACAACAGAGACGAGACAATCCTATCAGCTCAGGTAAATCGGAGCAAACGCATTCGCTTTTGAACGGAGGCAGCGTCGACGTCGGATAAAGAGAAGAATCGTCGTATTAAGCCGCGCGTCACGTATCTGATCGTCCTAGAGGAAGTCGGCTCCCGCGTAATTAAACATTTGCCACAAGCCGTACGATTAAACGCGCTTAAAAGAGGAAGATAGCCATCGACAAATTTGTTTTAGGCCGCATCGCGGAATAGTTGTAGGAAGGGATTAAGGACCTAAAGGTTGCACGATCGTGGCCTAGCCAGCGCTGCAGCCGGGGAAGGAAAAAAAAAAAAAAAAACGCTTTTGTTCCTTCTTGTTTCGTCCAAACAGCCTTTCCAGAACAACACATCGATAAACTGCGGCTTGATTAAGTTAAAAATCCTGTTTATTTACACAAATGACTGGCCCTGTTTGTGGTTAAAGAGCCAAATGAGGACTTAATGAGTTAATTGGCTTATTACGCCGATCGCTCCCGGGGTGTTTGCCGGAGTTTGGCTGTCATTCATCGGGAGCGGAGCGCAGGGCAGGAAATTGCGCCAGTTTTGGGGGGGGGGGTGGGGGGGAACAAATAAAATGATGAGGAAATGGAGAGGGTCTGCACATCAATATGCAACGAGCTAGACCACAACGGAGCCAGACAAACACAAAAAAAAACATCGGAGACTCAAGAGATGGGACGTTGTGCTTCGCGTGCGTGTGACACCTGCTGTCCTCGTCCGCAATACAGCCCGCGAGCCTAACAAGGGAGGTCTCCAGGAAGGGGTGGGACTCGTACAGGAAAAATGATGGAATGGAGGGGGTGGGGTTCCGTGGCTACCGCTTAGTATTCAGTCCCGGAGAGGTGTGGAAAGGCAAATGGAACCTGTGTCTGGGAGTTTTGCCTGAGAAATGTTGAAGGGAGTGACTAAAAGTTGAGCTGAAAAGTAATTTTAAACGGGAACTACTTCACTAGCTGAAATTAACTGCTTGGCTGAACCCGCTGTCGCTCCTCCTGGGCACGAGTGGTGGGCTTGTCGAGATCTGGGGCCATAATCATAAAATTCTGAGCATTGGAAGCAGCACTTAAGCGAGTAGAACCCTAAGCTTAATCAGAGGATTCGGTTAAGTTTTCTAGTCGGTCTGTACGGAGCGTTTTAAAGTAGACCAAAAGAATTTTTCTCAGAGATATTCAGTGAAGCCTGGAGGCTGTACTGTGGGGTTAGGTACAGCCTTTCTGCACAGATGGGAAATGCCTCAAAAATAGAGTCCATGCAACACGCTTATTTGTCCACATAAGAATGTTCAGACCACCTGCTAAACATGTGTCTTTTGTCAGTTTTCCACAAAAGTTCAGAAACGATAAGCGTTGTGGTCTGTGAGCATCATCTGAATCCAGTTAAGCTGCAGTATCTCCCAGTTTAGAGCATCCACAAGCCCATGTAAAGTTGTTGGCTGTCCTGCATTAGCTGGGGAGTCTTGTATGTCGGTCACAACTCTTTCACCCAATACAGGACAAGTTTTGTTCAACGTTTAAAAGATGCATTAGCTGTCATCTTGGAGCAGGGATAGAGATTAATCTCCCAAGAAAGGTGCAGTTGCAATTATAATGAGTCCCATAACACAGGTTCCCTTCCTGCTGAGATGTTTTTGGTGTCCCACTCAGTAGATCCCACCCCCCCCACTATCAACCTGACCAAGTCTTCCCCAGCTGTCCCATTTTTGGGGTCTCTTGTGACAAGGATATGCGCCTGTATTCCATACCTAAAAGGAAATGAACTCGTTGGCCGAGTGGCTGAGATCGTGACGCTGCCCTCCCGTGCCACCAGCCCTGCCCCAAAAGCGCTCCTTCTCGACCCTGATATTCATGCGCTGCAGGCGAGCCGAATTCAGGCGTGAATAAAATGCCCTGGTCCTTAGGGAGACTGTCAAAACTCTCTACACTGCTCTCTCCCTATTTACTTGCGCACCCAGCATAACATGTCATGTAAAAACTGAAGTGTGAGTGTCTGGGTTTTCTCCCTCTGTTCTGAATCATCCGCCTGTTTTTGCCGCCCTCTGAGTTAGATGCTTCTGCTGGCATTTTAGTGACGTGACAACAGGCCGTCATGGCTGGAAAGTCAACAGGGGAAAGTAAGGGCAGCTCCCTGGACACGCAGCAGCATCATATGACAGAGAGGTGTTGGATTAGCAGGCTCCAGAATCCACCATATGCAAGTTTTAGCTGACAGTGCTGGAGACTACATCTCTCAGCCACAGGTCTCTTTTAAAACCAACTTAATGATTTGCTTTTAAAAACTGCAACAGGTTAACATTACGGGGTTGTCCTAACTCCAGAGGTCTACGTGAAGTGTGATAAGCATCATATTTACTGGGCCTGCAGTAGCTTGTCAGTATGACTAACTTTTTAATGGCTTTCATTGGATTTAAGCTCAGTAATGGCTAAGAGTCATCTACCGTTGTGGGTTGGCATCATTTCAATAACGGTAAAATGATACTATGATCCAGTATTAAATGTCTTTTAAACTCCTGACTGGAGTGCTTTGAAACTGTAGTGGACTGTTAAAATTTGATAGCAGCAATTGGATGGTCACAGAAAAGCTGGAAGGTGAGGAAGTTAAACGACGACACAAGATGTGCAACCCAAGCAACGTGAACAAACACGTAGGACGTTGCGCAGCTAGACGTAGGTTAAGGATGCGAGGTACGTCGGACGTACGTAAACGTAAATTATCGTGTACAAGCTGCAGGTTCCAAAGGAGGGGACGATGGTACCTTGGTTAATAATTAATATTTTTATTGAACTGGTGTAAGTGAAGAATGAATTGCTTTGGATGGAAAAACATGAAATATTGGCTGAAGCAATTCAGTGAGGTGTACGTGGCTGTTGTGGTGGTCGTGGGCGTGCGTGGATGTCCGATAAGCTTTTTGGTCGGTGGAGCTTTTAAGACGCATTACTGTGGAGAGCACAGTGGCCTGGAACTGCATGCATGACAAGGGATTAACTAATGCACCCAGTGTCTTCATTCAGCTCTTTACATGACATCCAAATGCCTTTGTGGTCTCTCAGCTTCAGTTTCACTGATGGAAGCATGGAGATCATAATCGTTCCAGAGCTGAGTTTCCCAGTAACCCCTGTCCCCCAGCGCTTGAGAGGGAATGTGCATCTGAAGCACTAACATACCAATGTGTCCATGTGGGGGTGGACAGCCCATGTGGAGGCGGGGTGGATGCACATTTGCATCTGTGTTGGGCTTTCACAGATCTTCACCGCAGGACTAAAATGCCAGGTTCCACGATGAGCGTTTTTCCCACACACTGTTAGTTTGTCATGACTAACCCAGTGTTGCGTAAGCTGGATCTCTACCGGACCACTGGTGGGGGTTTTTTTCTTCTGTGGGCCACGATCGCACAATTATGGCTTTGATTATGATGCAAAGTTTTGAAAATCATGCTGGGTGGATGTGATTTACAGGATCAGTTTGCACAATCAGCTGTGCAAATGGGGTTTTTTTGGGGGGTGGGGGGGTGGGGGTGCGTGAGGGGTAGTTTGCTTGACTCCCATTTTGATTTTGTGGAGTGGTTCTTCAAAGCAGATGTTTGCCTCCAAAGTGGTACGCTGGCGAATGAGCTTATGACAGACAACGAGAAAAAGTGCCAACATTTCGGGAGCTGTGTGAAAAATAATAGGAATATCTGCTGTTGCCAGCCAAGGCTGTCGAGTGTTGATGATCTGACAAGACCTAATCCAAGTTTCCTTGACGCATACAAGGAAAATGACTTCCAAGTGCCTTCTGGGATACATTTTTTGTTCTGATCCACCATTGGACTAAGCAGCTTCAGAAATTCAGTCTGACAGTTAAAGCGACAACTGAAGGTTCTTTTCTAAGTGCAGTTTTGTTCACAACTGTTATGTTTTCCCATTGTTGCCGTTTTTGCGGAATCGTGTGCTGTTCCGCTGGCAGACCTGCTCCAGTGCAAACACGAAGGTACACACTTGTCTGGTTGATTTTGTTTTGGCAAAAATAGGTATTTATAGCTTATAACATCCAAAGTCACTTCGACTGTGGATTTCGCTGCACTGGATGCAGGGAGGAAAACGGAATACAAGGAGAAAAATTTCACGACTCAAATTTCTCTTTTTAGTTGCCCCCCCTCCCCAAGTCTAAATTCCACATTGCCTGTGAACACCAGAAGGGAGCGCCGCTCGGAAGAGATGTGGTTTACAGCTCATCGGTTTTAATGAACTGTAATGGGCGCTGCTTCCGCCACGTGGGGAGGTTCTGCGGGGAGGCTGGAACCGCAGGAAAGGGGGCTGCGGTGCTGCTTCCCTGGCCGCCTGAGCCCCATCCTGCTCGGCTCCCGCAGACACGCAGCTGTCCGCAGAAGCATTGTGTTGTTCTGTGTTATGTGTAAAGTCATAGATTAGTCATAGTCACAGACATTTCTCCGCTGTAAGCAGTCCGTGGGCGAGATTGCGGGGATTGTGGATGACTGGCTTTTAAAAAAAAAAAAAGGGTGGAAAGATTTTAACTGGCTTTACATTAAGCGTCAATTCATTTACTTTTGCAGCACAACTTAAGTGGGGAAACTTCTTGACAGCTGATCAGAACAGAACCAGATTCCTGTTTTCTTCGCATGGGTATAGATATTGAAGGTATTGACTAATAGGCCCTTTCCCAGTCATTCTCTACCTCCTGGTGACTGTAGAACGTACGAGAGGCTGCTGCCGCGATGATGAAATTTAGTATCTGCAGCTGGGGGTGATTTGCAATGTTCTTGGTCTTGACCGCAGCCCCTCCTTTACATTGTGCAGACCGTTCGTGGTTGGTGGTGACACCTCCTTCTCTCTATCACACTCATTCTACCTGGCACCAAACCGCAACGTCCGTGTTTAGAAAAACATAGTGATTAAGGGACCAGACATGAGGCTGTGAAGTTGCAGGTCGAAGAACCACAAAAGGAGCTGACGTTATATGTTGACACTGCGGAAAAGGACAACATGAAGTTTCAGCACATGGGGGGGGGGTGCTTTCCAAGCATGTAAATGTTAGTCCCCTGTGTCCTCAGATGCTTCCAAACATTTGCCCCCCCCCCCCTACCCTGACTAATCTTAATGTACAAAGCACAGGCACACTCCCTTGCTCTGAGTCTCGCAGCGTCGCTCACAAAGAAATTTATCTCCTTCCCCAGAATGCTTTGTTATTCACAGTTCACATGGCTTCTCCAGAGCAGGCCTTGCCACTGATTTCCCTAATGGAACTGTCAGAGGGTTGGAAGTGCACACAAAGCCATCTGAAGGTGAGGTGTCAGTGGATAGGGGCCAAGACAGAGCTCCCAGACCAGGCTTTTTGTTCTGTCTAGATCTCCAGAAAAAAAAGCCGATCTACCAGTGACCAGACTCAATCAACTAATAAGGCGGGTGTGGCGACGTGTTATCCGGCACCCTCCGTCTCCCACGTTCAATCTGCAAGAAAGCAGCTCCATCAGCTTCTGCTGACATCCTCTGCTCACTGGAGACCACCTGCCTAAGGACCATCAACGTGCCGTTTGTTTCAAATACGTCACTGAAATAAATCCAGTCAAATGCAAAAGATCTAGTTTTAGCTCTGGCTTGGTGAAGATTTAGGACTGGTGGAAAGCAAGTCTTGATGACACGAGAGAAGCGAGTGACCCGGCTCCTGCTTTGGGGAACGAGCAGTACCCAGTGAGTGATAACCTTGGCGCATGTCTCCTGTGCCACGTTCGACCTTGGCAAGCATAAAGGGAACAGAGATGAGAGGAGGAAAAAAAAACGCATGTTTTTAGGCCCCTATGTAAACAATGCTAGCAAATCAATGTCCCATCACATGCATGCATAATGGATGGCGAGTGATCCCCGTGTCCGGACCGCTAATGTGCGCCGGAGGGTTAATTAAACTTTTACTTTAAACTGCTAGGCAGGAGTGGGCCGCTCCTGAGCACGGCAGGGCTGCCGGACAAAGCCGACCTTTCCTGCCGGCTACACATGGTCCACTGCGTCGGTTTGCATTTGCCCTGTTTTCGCTTTGTTAGAGATGGTCGCCCTCACTGGGGACCGACTGCGCCGATTCACTGGCACGTCCTAGACCACCAGTCTCTTAAAACCCGTCCTGCATCCTACAAGGGACAGACAGGGACGGAGCTGTGGCCCTTACTGCCCTTTGATCCCATTGAAGTTTATCATTTTTTGCCTTCTCCCTTTGTGCTTTGCTGGCAAACAAAACAGGGGAACGCAACCGATTCAGGTCGAGATTCCGCCCTTCTCCCGAGATGCTGGAGTTTAACTTGCTGACTCGCGCCGGCAGTCAGACGGACATAGGGAATGGGCAATTCTGGCCCTCCGGGGGGGTGAGCTCCTGCAGGTGCCTTTTAATTAGCAGCTCATGAGGGTCCGGAGAAACAGGAGGTACGAATTATTGCCCGAATAATTAGTTGAACACAGTAATTAAGATCTGAGACGTTCTGGAGAAGTGAGCCCCTGCACACCTCCCCCTCGATGGGCGCTGGTGCAGCTCGAGCTGACCACGGCTTTTGTCATTTGCACATCTGAGCGTCGTGCAGCCGCGGTGAAGCAACGCAGCACAGGATGCCACGACTCGCACTGCGCTCCAGCTGATGCTACCCGGCAATTTAAGGTTTCAGCCCAGTTTGGGGGGAATATTCCAGTGTCTGCTAAATGCAAAAATGCATGCTGGCTATACTGTCTTGAAAACAGCTGACGGGTACAGGGGGGAAAAAAAACGTCTGCATCCCAGGGGAAAAAAAGAAATTATGGAAGCTAAGCATAAGAGTATCAGTTGGAGCCCTGTTTCTGTTCATGACCAGCCAGTATCCATAGGTGGACCGGGAACTGCTGTGATTCCTGTCAGTGTCAGATCTGTGATCCACAAAGTGGGTTTTGTGAAGTGTTCTCTTCCAAAAATGTCATCTGATTTGTGAACTCGCTGCCATAAGCAACCTCATTAAATGAAAAAAGTGGTCGCACTTTCGAAACCCCCCCCCACACCCTCACTTGACTGCTGAAGGGTTAACCAGGATTGTAAAGGGAGGATGAAAAACCTTTTGAAGATCTATCTGGATAACTCCTGGTCCAAAACAGACGCGCAACAATGGAACAATATTAAAAAATAGATTCAGAACCATCATCAATGGAGGCGCGCCACTCTCCCCGCTCGTGGGGGTGTGTTTGTCTTTCTCAGATCAATAGCCCCACATTGATGCCTTGAAAGGCAATTCATGAGGCATAAAGGACAGGCCTGCTGGTTTGTTCAAACTGCGCCGCAGCGCTCCCACTCCCCCCACCCACCTCCCTATACACACGCGCACACACAGCCAGTCTCTACTCCACTCTCCACAGGCCAGTATGCGGACGTCCGCGATGGCATCAGACTGAGGGTGAGAAGGGGTCACCTGCGCATCTCCAGATTGCACAGTGGACAGCAGCTGTCGGCAGGGTGTGGTTGAGGTGGTTCCAAAGGAATAATTGTAGTTCATGAAGTACCTGAGTGGGGGGATAAAAGACAAATAAATAAATGAGATGCTACAGCTTAAAAAAAAAAAGGCTAGACTGTTTGCTATAGATTAGTCATAGTCACAAACGTTTTTCGGCTGAAAGAGGTGTGTGGGCGCGATTGCAAGGACCATGGATGACCACTAGAAAATGGTGGAAAATTTTTAAGAGGCTTAAAGTTAACCGTTGCTTTATTTACTTTGCAACAGAACTTAAGAGAAGCATATCGACAGTCAAACAGAACAGGAACCAAGTTTTCTGCTTAAATGAGCTGGGATACCACAGCCTCAGGAGTGGACGGATAGGCCCCTGCCCGGTTATTTTCTCTCTCAGAGCAAATGCACTGAAAAATATAATGAGAGGCTGTCAGCATGGTGGGCCAAAGAAGAATTTTTCAGTGACCCACTGGCCTCACTTTGTCAAACAAATCCAACCCACAAACAGCACGTGGAATTGAGGTTCATTTGGCACTGATCAAGTTGCGGTCATATGGTCCCTGTACACCTGGAACTTGAGACCATGCTGGTTCTTGCCCCTTCCGTCGCTTCTCTCCCGCGTGCTCTCTACACGAGCTCGAAGAACAGTTTGACACCCCTCCAGACTACTTGTGATACGGTGCCAACGTCTCCTACTGCCTGACATGTGCCGTTGCAGCGCTGTTGCCCCAGCGTCCCAGCTGCCCTTCCCTACCATGTGTTTCTTGAATGCCATTTTTGTGAAACTCCATTGGCCCATCTGTGTTTATGGAAATTTGCATGAAAGTGCCAACCATGCCAGATATTAATGATTTCTTACATGGCACCAAGTTAAACACAGACAAACAGTGCTGGCACTGGAACTGAAAGAGAAGGCAAAGGCAGCCCATGTGTGCTGGATGCACAAATGGGTGGTGTTTTATGTGCGGCGAACTGCTAAAGAATAGCAGTAGCTGGCAACTAGTGTGTTCGGAAGCTAGCTGCATTGCTTTTGGCGGTAACCGGCAAGACTTTAGACATAGCTTGGGAAATGTAGCTCGGACACCTCTCCGGCACCAGACTTTGGCCCGCGTCGATGCGGTACCAGCTTGCGTCGCTCGTGGTCAAGAAGCCCACCGGGCTGCTCGGTGACGCTTCGGATTCACCTGCCATTAAAAGCAATAGGGTTTGCTTGTGCTTCCTGTGCACGTGCTGGAGAACAGCTACATCGAGGGCTAAAACAGCAGGCCAGATGTAAAAATGAAAAGTTCCACGGAAAGTGGCCCACCGTCACCTCCCGGGGCCCGGATGGAAAGTGTGGCTCCATGGCAACGTGCCGTACTCTCTGAACGAGGCCTGTTTTCTCGAGCACGTCAACAGGAGAGCCGCGGCCGTCAACGGAGGAGCGTGACGGGACCTGTGGGAGGAAGGCTTGCCGAAGAAGGGTTGGCCGAGCAGAGCACAGGGAAGAAGGCAGAGAGGGAGTTTGCCTCCCTGCATGACAATGAGGGGGCCATTCGCTTAGCGCCACTTTAAGGCCCCGCTGCCGATCCCCGAAGACGGGCCGGCGTAGCCCGGCCTTTCGCCGATTGAAACGGGGAGGGCGCCGTGAGTGCTGCCGGAGGGGGCGGCGGGGGGTGCGCACGCTATTGGAAGTATTGTAATCCTTTTAGAATTCCTCGGAAGGAAATGAGGTCGCTGTGTTCTTGTGCGCCTTGCTAGCTGCGTGTGTTGCTCCCCGTGTTGTTGTAACAGGGCTGTACCACGCACCGGAGGACGGGGGGGTGGTCTCCGCAGGCCCTACCACCCCGACGTGAGAGGGAAACCGCTTTAGCCGTAAGACCGAGGGTCACGCCGCTTTTACCGCGCTCAAATCAGCGTTGTACCCTATTGCCCTCATTTGACGCCACTCCGGCGGATGTTTAGATTTTAACCAAAAGTCGTGTAGTTTGTCACTGATGAAATGTCCCGATTACGGTCTAATTATGTCTGCGTCATTGCTAATATTTCACAATTTGGGGGAACATATGCTCTGCGAAGAGGCAATTTGCATTCACCAGCACGTCAGTTACATTACACATCATCAGAACGTGTTATCCTTCACTGATGTAACAGGGGTCCGCTCCGTCTGAATTTAGCAGCAGTATTTGGGGTGTAAGTGCTGTGTTCTCCGGAGGCCGTCATAATTGTACGTTTTTATTAAAACTGCCGAACCTCCCGACAGCCAATCGCTATCCAAACTTCTGGCAGCCGAGATTTGGTTTAAATACCAGCGTGTCTCTTTTAAGGACACTGTTGTTGACAAGGAGCACATCAAACTGCAGCAGGTGTATCAATCAGGTGTGTGTGTGTGTGTGTCTGTCTTCCTCTCCGTCCTCTCTGTGAGGCGTCACATGGTGCCAGAGCTGTGATGGGCAGCATAATTGTGAGTGTACCGAAATAAACACTGACATTAACGGCACAAAGGCCGACCATGGCTGCGCCTGTATCTCATCATCTTTCAAAATACCTAAGACAGACAGTCCTGATGGTCGGAAATGACGGGAGCACGGGGGGGGGGGGGGGGAAAAAAAAAAAAAAAGGGGGNGGGGGGGGGGGGAGGGGGGGGGGGGGGGGGGGGGGGGGGGGGGGGGGGGGGGGGGGGGGGGGGGGGGAAGAAAAAAAGAAAAGCGAGCAGCAATTTTTAATCATAACATTGTCTGGAGAGCCACTTTTAGCTGTGCATTTCTGTGTGTGTGTGTGTGTGTGTGTGTGTGTGCGTCCTCCTAGTTTGTTTCTTGTTTAATAATTCATCCTAATGCCACTGACCCACTCAATTAAATTCAAGATGATTCAGTAACATGCTTGCCTTTTGTTGGGAGAAAAAGGAGACTAATACATATTACACTGTCAATATCCAAACAGTTTCGGGGAGAATAAACAAGCAGTGGGGAACTGGTAAATATCATTGCCGTGACAATTAAAAAGAAGCCAAAGGAGAATAAGTAAGGGAAGGTGCTAGTTATTTCTAGAATACTTTGAGCCAAGGTGTCACAAGCAATGGAGAAATGGATCCCAGCAGAACCTGATGGTTATTCAGCTGTATAAGCCAGCGAAGGCTCGAACTCCTAAGCAACCCCTCTCCCCAGCACAGTCTTACTGCCCAGCACTGGGCATCCCCAATTCCTGGCTCTGGAGGACAAAGCAGAAGGGGAACTGCAGTCCACGCTGCTGCCACACCCTCACACAGTACATGGAGAGTGACGCTGGTGGTGACACAGTGGTCTTGGGTGTGGCGGTGTTGGCGTTTGGGGAGGGGAGGGGAGGGGTGTTAAAATCAATCCTTCTGTAGCATGTCTGGAACAAAGTGCCCCAGCCCAGTGTTGATGTGCTGGAAATTGCATCTTCAAGGAAACGTGCTTGATGAGATTGCGGGATCAATAGGCAGGGCCAGGCTGTGAAGCTCAGTGGCGCTGGGGCTGAATGAGAATGGGCCTCGCTGCTTAGTAGCCTTCCCAACGCTCCAGTAAAATACGCCACGTCACAGCACCGTTTAAGCTGGCCCAGCGCACGCTGCCTTGCAGGAATATCCGAAAGGCCGTGCCCGTTGCCAGCAGGATTGGCTAAACCAGAAAAATCCTGCTGGCTGCCTATCTGGGAGGGGGTGTGCGAGGGCATTGGGTATGGAGAACGTGGCATACAAACGCATACGCCTTTTCTTGTTATTGATGCATCCGTTACGCGTAACCAAGTCAAGGCCATTGTCAACCGAGAAGTACAGCAGCTACCAGCCTGCGTACTTTGTCGCTCGCGGGTCGCACGCGTGAACAAAGATCACCGCGCGGCTCCGCTCACGGACGCCCGCTCGCCACGGCGCACACGTGCGCGCGTTACTCGGGCACACTCGTAGACTCTCACGCACGCTTCTGCTTGCACACGCTAGCCCGGCAATGCGGCAGAGAATTTTTTTTTTTTTTTTTTTTTTTTTAACACGCCCTCCCTCCCTGCTTGTTTCCATAGCAACAAGCTCTAGTTTCTGGCGCTGAAAAGTGGAAACTGACAGGAAGTGTGAGCAGCCTCCAGGGGAGGGAGCGAGAGAGAGAGAGAGAGATGGGGTATCACAGGAGGGGGAGAGGGCTTCAGAGGGAGCCAGGGAGCAGGTGTGGGGTAGAATAGTGATCAACCTACCTTTTTGTCTAGCTTTATATTTGCCTGGGAACCTACTCCGGCATCAAACGTTCACCCTCGTAGTTTCCTATGTAAACACGCGTGGTTTAGAGCATTAAGATTCGGGGCAAGCATCCATCCGGTTTGCTTTTCATTTTAACTGGCATCTGCGACCCAAAAAATTGAAATGCAAAAAAAAAAAAAAAGTTGTCTATCTGAATCAAACGTAGCATTTGTCAACATTAATTTAACTCTTGCTTCACATTAGTGCCAAACTCTGGGCAGTGGGAGCAGAGTGAAGATGCCTAGACAGCAAAATCCCTTTTGAGCGGAGCCGAGACAACTGCAGTCTTAAAACTGGTTCCTCATCAAATTTAACTCTCTCCGAGTTGGTTTAACTTCCACAAGTTTTTCTGAGGTGTAAAGAATTCAGGGCTGCTGGGAACCACCCGGCAAGAACCTGCCCAGCATGCTGCTTGTTGAATACGGCGAGAGGGGCTTTCACACAACTGGCGCTGGATAATCATGAAGGACTTCTTGTCTTCTGCAGACAGCTTCTGGACTCGGGGCTTTTGTTTTCCCGTGCTGGTGTGGCCCTGATCTTGTATCCCATCCTTCACTGTCCCTTGCACGCTGTCCTCGTCTCATTGTAAGCACAGAACATTCTTTCCTTCTCACTGCTTCCTCCAAATATTTCTCCCTCTCTTCTGCTCCCTGTCAAGCTTTCCTTGTCCCTGCTCACCTTTTACTTTCTTTTGCTTTTGTAGGGTTAGAGTTAATTTATTTCTAATCCCAACCTTAACTCTTTTTCCTTCTTCTCTTTCCCGAAGCCCCATTTGTCTAATTTTCCTGCCACCTGTTTTGCTTCCCTCAGCATCATGTCTTCTTCACCCACATCCTCCTTGTTCTCCATTCTTTTCCTCACTTTAATTTCAAGAGCAGCTTCCAACAGCCTTTGTCAGTATACAAGGGATAATCCACAAACAACCAATTTCTGACAAGCCTTGTGAAAGTCAGGCCTAGGAAAGAAAATAACACATTTACAGAGTCTTCCCCTTTGTCCCTCCTGTATGTAGTCCAGCGTAGACCCAGGTAGAAGGAAAAGACAAGCCAGTGACTCCGATGTTTGTGTGGGGTTTTTCCATAACAGGTAGCTGTCTTCTAAAATTTCTGTGTCTTTGGCTTCTGTGGAGGAGCTGTACCTTGGGACCTTGTGCACTGAAGGGAACCATGTGAGGAACAGGTGGGTGCAGGATTAGTCATTTCTTCTGGCCCGTGTTTCTCACGTCAGACTCCAAGTCATGTTGAGTTCAAAGCACTCATGCCGTTGACCCGATAGAGCTGAGGCCATAGATCCACCAAATTTAAAAGTGCATTGCGTGAAGCCTGGGTTGCCCTGGGGAAAATTTGCACATACCCAGCATTTCTTATCTTATCACAGTATGTCGTGTGGTAGTTTACAGACTAGATTTACCACCAAAAGGTTGAGGTGGACTGGAACTGGAGTTGTATCTTAACAAATATAGCCAAGTTGCAACTGCAACAACAAAAAAAATCAATAAAATATGACACATTAAATAAGTTGCTTAGAATAAAAACATTGTATACAAACCAGCAAATATGCTGAAAACAAAACTGTCCACTAAATAGCAGCACGTTTAATACAAACCAAACAGAACAGGTGTCTACCGTGAAGGGAAGGAATGTGGAGAAGCATTGTTGTTACACTGTCTTGTAAGGTCAGTGAATCTCTTGAGCTTTGAGGTCAGTGTCCTTCCACTCGATAGTCTGAAATACCAAATTTGTCCCTCAAAACCGTTTCTTGTGTTCCCTGGATTCAGAACCGTGCATTTAATTGATGTTTTTGTTTCCTCCTTCTGGCTCCTTGACGGACGCAGCACTTAATCCTCCCATGAGTCCATCTGTTTTTTTTTGTGTCCCATTTTGTTGTTTCTCTGCCTTGCCTACAATCTCTCTCTCTCTCTCTCTCTCTCTCTCTCTTTATCACACCTTTTTCCACACCTCCCTTTTCACCCACCTCACCCCCCACACCCTCCATCTTTCTTACACTCTCTCTCTCTCTCTCTCTGTCTCTCTATTTCGTTCCTCCTGATGGGAAGCAGACAGCTCTAATTCTGCAGCCTCTCAATTCCCCGCATCACTTCCTGGTCTTCCACTGCGATGAACAAACCTGATGATCAATTCCCCCTCTGGAGCACCGGGACCCCCTTGTCGACTGCCTGCCAACCAATTACCACACACGCCTTACTCTGCCATCCCACTGAGTTTTTTTGGACATACCACCTCCCCAGCTACTATACACCCCCTCCACCGTGTGCTTTCCTATATACCAAGCCCCATTCCGTCCTCCCAATTATGGCACACCTTCCCGAAGCTTTCCGCTCTGTCCACCTTCCTCTTACTTCTACATCCCTACTTGGCTCCCGAAAGATTTCTCCAATTATTAAACTGGCCTCAAAGCCTCAAACCTCTCTCCCTAAACACCCCTCTTTCTGCCCTCTGTGCCCTGCTGCCACATACACACTCACAAAGCATGGTTTGAGCCTTGCTAAAATCTTTCCTTTCCTCCATCTTATTGAGGTGATGGCGGCCCTGTGTCACATAGTGCTGGGTAATAGGTGTCCGGTGGCAGGGCGTCTACATTGTACTCCCTCTATTCAGTCTCCACACTCTATATGCAAGGCATGCTAGCCAGACTGGGCATCCACAAAGAGAGAAGGGGTAGGTTGAATCAGACTTGTAGAATTGCTTCTGTTGGGTCCAAAATGGACAGGAAATTCCTGCACTTTATTTTCTTTGTCCATCAGCATTCATGCAAAAGGTCTGAATATAAGAGGAAGACGGTAAGATGGTTCTGAGCAGACTTGGAAGTATGTACAGAAGATGAGCCTCGTATCCTCTCTGCATCTCCAACATCTTTTGGACTTCCTTTCAAGCTCTTGCAAATATGATGCCATAGTCATTTATCAGATTAAAGCCAGCAGGAACTCTTACTTCAAGTTCAGTGGTGTCATGGACTGCACAGGCCGCTGCTACAAGGTGGCTAGCATGGCAGTGCATTCATTTTTGCAGGCGCCACATGCTCCTTGGGTCAGCTACTTCTGTCTAGCTTCTAGGTGAAATCCAGCTATAGACCTTGGACTGCAAAGCTCTTAGAAGTGAAAGAATCTCAGTCAAAGGGTTTCAAAATCAGCAGAAGTAATCTGTTCCAAGGAAAATCACCCGTTGTTTGGGACAGCATTAAGACCACCATGTCTCTTATTCCCTTTCTCCATCTGCACACCTAAAATTCGGTGCAAAGGAGACCCGCATGTCACATGAAAGCTTCGTCTTACTTTCTCTTTAATCAGAAGAACAACATTAATATTCACATTAATATTCACAATATTCACATTAATCCGTGAAATGTTAGCAACTTAAATAGGTTAGGCTTCTCATGGACCTCTAAATTGTCCTGTCTGCCATTGTGTTTTTCACCTTTGAACTTGTTCCAATGTTCTTACCTTCCTTCCATGACTCCTCACCCCAATCTGCTCTAGCCTGGCTCCTTGCCTGGCCTTCAAAGTCAGGCCTGTAGCTCCATTTCACAAGTTCTTTTGAAGTAAAGTTCACTTCATAATATTTTGCGAGGAACTTATTTCTAGCCTTTTCCTTGATTTCCTATTGATTTCCTTTCGCCTTGGTTGGGTGGAAAGAAGAAGAAGAAGGGTGGTTGGGGGAATCAATGCAGGCGTGACCTCCCATGGGGGTATCGGTCGGTTGCATTTGAAAGCAATCATTAACCAATTCCACCCTGCCAGACTCAGCAGAAAAACTGAATTACAATTTTTTTTTTGTCATTTCACAAAAGGGTCTGATTTCCATGCAATTATTTTGTTCTTTCCCATATTGAATTCACTTATTGAATTCTTGTACATGATCCTCGTGGGGGGTCACTGACGGTAAGAGCAGAAGTGCTGCTACCCACACCTGAGTAGCGGGACCCTTGAAGGAAAGTGCAGTTTTGTTACCCCAATGTCCCATAAACATCGCAAAATGGTTTGAACAGTGGATGCTTCTACTTTTGATTTGTGACCTTTTGACCATTTGAGGAGCACCGTCTAAAGGCAAGAATGAATAGAGCACAGAGAAGGAATCCTGAGGCCTTCTTAATAGACACCATTTTCCTCACGCTTGTCACCTGTGGGTGACTAACAGTGTGTCCAATAGCACAGCTTGCTCCTGCTGCACCTCAGACATGACAGTCCTCAGGTCGGGCGCACGCCTTGCATCACCTCTCTACGTTGACCCCATTTTTCCTCCTCTTCTTGGACATTGGGAGAGTTTTTTTGCCACACTGTGGTCCTTTTCCCAGACTTTGGCCAAGCGTGCAAATTGCAAATGGGCCGAGCACCTCGACATCGCCCTTCACCCCATGCCTTATTCACGAGGGCCGCGCAACTCGTCCGGCTGCCGCCACACGCGTCACGCGAGGGGAGCCTCCCTTGGCCGTCCTCAGTGACATTTTAGCTTTCCACATGGCCGAACTCCCATTTCATCCAGACGAGAACAATAAAGATGATAATAATAGTGGCGTGGTGACACGGCGGAGGGAGTCACGTGGAGGCACCGGCCTCGTGGCAGCCCGACAACCATACGTGCTGTTTACACGCCTCCGATTATGTCGTGGAGACACGTGGACCCAACCCCTCCAGGAGGGAAACGGAACCTGGTCCTTACAGCTGACAGTCAGAATTTTTGTTGTATACACAGATGCTGTGAGTGACCTCCAGGGGGCTCAGGCTTCTGCAGGTCCTTCTTTGCCGCCTCACTGGTCACTTTATTGCCGCAGTAACTTTTTAAGCTGCCCAGGGTTCGTCGGGAATCAATTGATCGATTCGACTTTAACGAGACACTGGCGATGTGCGTTCAGCACAGTTTAAGCGTTCAATCCATCACCACCATAGCTTTTTATCTTCTTCCTTTCGCTTCGCTCCGTCTCTCTTTCTTTCCTAACTGGTTTGGGGAAGGGAAATTATCCTCTTATTAAAATTTAATTAAAGGCAATTTAACTTTTTTAAAAATGCCTGTAGACAGAGCGTTACGGCTGTATCCTCTGCTCCGTGGTCTCTTCACCTCAGTCGCTTGGCCGACGTGCTGCTTTCCTCTGGACGTTGATTTTTATCAGTGGTGCTTTGAACTGCGCAGTAGCCAAACATCCTAAAACCGAAGGTGTCTGAGGTGCTGCAGCAGATAACTCAATTGCGAATACTGCCCAAAAGGCCCAACTGAACTCAACTCTACTGCCCATCCCTGGTGCACCTTCCGATGCTGAATCACGTTTAATCGCGTCGCCCCCTAGACAGTATTGCCTTTGTCCCAAAAAGCTCGTGTCATCCGCTTAGCCGTGCGGTAGTTGCCATAATTTCCTGCTAAACGCCCAGGTCAGAACTCATATCCAGTCTGGACTGGGTGGCAGGACCAATTCAAACCCTTCAGCCTTGGGGTCGAGGCCACTGGTTAGGGAATGGATTATTTCATTAACAGACGACGTGGAGGATGCCGCTAATGGCAAAGCTGTTGTGCGGTCAGCTGCGCCCACGCAACCCCCCCCCCAAATCCCCCCAGACACAGCCCTGGGGCGGGTGACAGCGCTGTTGCTCTTCAGGAACTCACCCCCTGCTCGCGTCCCTCCCACTCCCGGCTGCTCCTTAATGACCCGTGACCCGCTGGCAGCCGCAGCTGTTGACGTAGAGTGACTAACAGCCCCTGCGGACAGCCCTGTGCCAGAATACTCCGGTGCGGCTGCGTCATGGAAACCCAGGCCGCATCCCCCGTGCAGAAATCACTCACAGGTGGCGCTAGAGAGCAACTGCAGTTCAGCATCTTCTGACCACACCGGTGTACATCAAAATGTGTACGTATACGCGTACGATACGCTTGCGTGCGAGGAGGGACACGTTTCACAAAAAGTTATCATCTCTGACCTTCACTGGCCCAATGCTTAAGGGGTGTTATAGGAGCAAATGCATGTATAGACGCTTTCTGATGGCAGGCATGTGCGGGACAAAGGACGTGTATGTGATAGCTGGTGTGTGAATGAGTATTTGTGGGTGTGTGCGAAGCGTGTGATCTGTGAGTTGCCAGCGTGTCATGGACACTGTTGTTTTGGCACAGCGGGCTATGGATGACCTGGAGAAGTGGGGATGCGGTCCTGTAGACACTGTCTTGACCCTTTCCGGGAGTTCTTCCTGAGCTCGCCCCCTTTATGCCTCACTCCTCCCTGCAGCGAGAAACACAGAGAGCCCTGTCAGCTCAGTGCAGCTTGAGCACCACGTACCCTTTTTATTGAGTCTTATGCATCAGACTGTACCATGAAAGTGTTGTATTGTCATAGAGAAAAAGTTACTTTGGCATAGGTGTTAGAGGTATTGACACAACGCTGTACAGTTCTGCTTTCAGAAAAAGTGTGTGACATGTGGCTCCGTGAGGAGGAGACAGCCAGGTGACATGAAAAGGGCTTTCTGAATGGGAGCGTGTCAGATGCGGGTGAAAAGACGTAGGAAAAGAAAGACGGTGAGAGGGAGAACACGGTTCTGGGAGACGCAGGGAGCCAGACACCGACGGGAAAGAGACAAAACGACACAAAAATGGAGAGAACGTTGGACAGCCATGCTGAGGGAGGGAAGGATGCCAAGGAGAGCAGAGAGATGAACAGCGAGGGACGGAGAGAGCGAGAGAAAATCTCAGATCTGTGGCTGTGGAGTCTGATCAATTATTAATGCGATGCAGATTAGCACCGGAGCCGAAAAACGATGTAATGATGGCTGTCCGTTCCCATGCCACTTTCACCAGCCTCGTGGAGGGAGGGAGGGAGGGAGGGAGGGAGGGAGGGAGATGGACGGGGGGGGGGGGGGAGATAAGGCTGGAAAAGTATGCTGCATTTTAGCTCCTAGTTTTTGTTTNGGGGGGGGGGGGGGTAGATAAGGCTGGAAAAGTATGCTGCATTTTAGCTCCTAGTTTTTGTTTGCTCCACGGGGGGGGGGGGAAGCAAGAATCAAGTGGGGAATGTTGATGGCGTGTGTGTGTGTGTGTGTGCGTGTGTGTGGGCGAGGGGTGGTGGAAGCAGCACTCATCCCGTAGCAATACACTGAGAAATTTCGGCGACACCCGAAAAGCCCTAATTCCACCCCCACGACCCCATAACATTTCTACTGCTTCCTGATGTAAAAGCAGCAGCCCTGTCCCTCTGCTCACGCTCATCATCGAAAGAAGAACCATCCTCCTGTCAATCTCTATTATTACACGCTGCTGTACCTTCGCAAGCACTGCACCACACTCCTACCGCGTGACACGTTGCTTTAGTGTGTCACGGCACTCATTAATGTCTATGTTCACTGTCAAGGAAGCCTTTCCTCTCACACGCTGTTTGAACGAATTAGAGGACTCTCCTCTTCCACCAGTGTAATGAAACCACCATAAAAATTAGAGATGAATGGAGAAGACGTGATGAAAAAGTAAAAACCCTGTTTGTGTTCCCGCACAGAAGTGTGCTCCAGGCTCTGCTAGAGAGGCCTCGGAGAAATGAACAAGAGTTTGCAATTAACCTGAGAAGTTGCATGGGATGCTGGGGTGAGCTGACATGAAGAGAGCGAGAGGTGGAGGAGGACGAATGCGTGGGAGGATGAGAGTCCTAACACGTGGGGAGGTGGGGGATTTGGGCAAACAGAAGGAGGAGGAGCGTCTCCCCTCTGTCCCTGTAGCTGGGCGTTGCCTGCTTGACCATATGTGGCTGTTGAAGGCCCCGGTCTCATCAATTTATCTTTTTTATGTTTGGGGGAGAGGGTGTGCGTGTGTGTGTGTGAGAGGGAGAGAGAGAGAGAGAGAGAGAGAGAGAGAGCGAGAGAGAGACACTTGGTAGATGAAAAAGCAACTCCAGGGAGAGACAGAGAGAGAGCCCAGGAAAGATCTGTGTGGTATAGCTACTGTCTTTGAGCCTGTCAGCCTGCAACTAAAGATCCGGATTTGTGTGACACATCTGTACAAAATCTCCGTCAGAGAGTTCCTGTCTGTCTTTATCTGTGGCCCAGGGGGGTCCCCCTCTTTCTTGCTCACTCCCTGTCTCTCCCTCACTCTCTCCCTCGCTCCACCACGATGCCTGTTGCTCTCTGGGGGTCTGGACACAGTGTGAAACGAAGAGCACCTTGTTGAGTTCACACCCACAGAAAAGCCTTGGGAATCGCTGGGGTGGGAGCGCTGAACCAGCTCACTCTACCCTCCGCCATCTGTACCATAACCCTGTCCGTCCCACCGGGGCACGAACCCATGTTGTCACATCGGGCTTCACCCTGTGGGAGACGCAGAGCTGAACTTCTTGAAATGTAAGCGCTTCACCTGAACTCGCTTTCTAGTGCTGTCAAGTTACGGCCAGGCTCGCTTCAGAAAGACTGCTATGCATATCCTCCATCTTTGGGGTGACTCAGTGGTGACATTAGCATAAGGTTTTGTCACTACAAGCTCCGCCACCTCTGATACCGAAGAAAGTGTGGATAATATTTACCAAAATAAATAGCATAAAGCTTTTATCCTTACGATTTAAAGCCTCGGTTAATGTTGTATCTCAGCTGTAGCGGACACACGGGGGGAACGTGAACGTTAGCACGTGACACTGACAGAGCTCAGAGGTGGGGGCCGTGTGTGAGCACCACTCAGCCTGGGACTGGGAAAAGATCGAATGGCTCCAAATCGATGGCATGCACTTTCTTCTGAAGGAGGGAAACAAAACATGTCATCCTAGAACCCCCCAACTGGGGCCACGCGGAGGACTTTGTTTGACTCGGCAGCAGGGGAGAAGGGCTCTGCAAACATGCAGGGGAAGCAGAACTCTGACAGGGGGGCAGAGAAACCACGGCGACTGCAATGCATCTTGGCCTTTTGGCCTCCTCAGCTTGTGGTGCCTGTGCCGCGTCCATTACTATACCTCGTCCTGTAGGCTGCCATGACATCTGAGGGAGGCTGTGTGTGAACTTGGTGGGCCAGCGGCACCACCATTAGGGAAATAGCCCCCCCCCTCCCTTAATGGGTGCATTTCAAAACACTCTGCTCCACCAGCCCTGTAGAAGGCCAAGCATTTATGGGAATTTAACCTGGTATAAACCGTCAGGCTGGATTGCGGCGATGCAGCGAGTGGTGACACAGACCTTGATGTACAACTGCTGCGGAGGAAACGAGGCGTGGGGCAGCCGTGGGGGAACAGGGGCCAGCTGTACCTCCATGCATCCGGACTGCAAATGAGCGGCGCACTGTCACAGCAGGGCTGAGAGGGGCTGCCAGAGCAGGGGTCTTTGCTGCAGCACTCTACCTTGACGCTTCACTCAGCCTCAGGGGCTCACTAAGCAGGTGTTAGCTAAGATTTCTGCTGTGGGACAGCAGTGCAGCACGGGGTGGGGAGTGGGTGGGGTGGGGGGTGAACAGCGAATTACGGTTGCCAGCTACAGCTGAAGCTCTGAATTCTCCTGACTGTGCGGATCCTGGGAACCAGCTTCTCAGCTGCCCTCCCTCCTCCATACCCTAAACAGACACACACACACACACACACACACACACACACACACACACACACACACCTTTTCTCCTCTTCCTCCATGGCTCTCCCAACCCTCTCCCAGGGGAGCAAGGCTGTTGGATCAGCACACTGCCTGCAGTGCTGAAGTCACAGCCCACGCAAGGGGCAGGGCTGGGGTGGGCCGCTGAGCGGGAAGGTGGTGATGGCGCTAAGGTCGTTGGGCTCGGGAGCCCACTGTGGGACGGTGAAGCAGAGAACTGCAGGCAGCTCGGCTCCTCGACTCTGTGTAAAAAGCCGGCCGTGTTAAAATGCTACACGCCAGCATACGGTACGCCAGAGTGCACAGTTTTACACCTTCCATTTTATTAGGCATAAACTAATCAAGCACTTTTAATTCACACTTCATTTGGCGGTTTTATACTTTCACTGTTTTTCATTGTGTGATTTTTCTTTTCAAACCAAAATAAATTGCTAACAATTTAGTCTCTAATTTGCTTTGCAGCCAACCTTATCAAGAGTGACTTAGACATTTCCTATTTATACTGCTGAATATCTAATGGAGCAATTTAGGAGAAGTACCTGGCTCAAGGGCAAGAATACAGCACGGATCCCGGGTTTCTGCCTTACAGCTCCACCGCGGTACATCACAACTTCTTTTACCGGCCAACTAGTCGGCAAAGCGAGCAACACGAGTAACATCTTTTAACAGCCGTGTACGTGTCGAACCGGAGGTAGTAAAGGTTACTGACCGATCACTCCGTCTACGTTAGCTATACCTGGGACGCTGGGGGATGGGACACCTGGGATGAACTTAAATTTACTGGTTGCTAAATGCGGATCAATGTTCAGTAGCGGTTTTTTCAAATCTTCTTGGTGTTTTATTGGAGCGAGGAGGATGTACTATCGGGTAAAAGTTGGCAAGACCCAGAATCCTAGAGCCCAGTGAAATAAGCTATTTGCATTTTGTATATGCAGTGATTTTTATGTGAACGTATGCTGAAATACCAGAATTTCAGAACATACCAAAACTGCTGCCGCCGCTAATACTTTCTGAAGTTTACACCTACCGTCAGTGTGGGGCCTCCCTTCAGTCCAGCCTGTAACAGACCATTCCGTGTCGCTGTGTCACCTAAACCAAATACCGCGCATCTCCCCGAGTTCCCCGACAGGCAACACTAACAACACACTGACCCCAGCAAGCCTTAAGCGTAACGGTGAGAATCTCACACGCACCGTACTCTGCACGCTAGTGTAGTGTGTGTGTAATATTACAATATCACCACACACCTGCCACAGGTTCTGACAGCTGTCGGTCAGTTAACCCAACCCAGTTAAACCCAGTCAAAACAATATCGGTTGGAGGTTGATCGCCGGTATAAAGACTCGATCCGCTTTTTGACAGCAAAAGCAAATTTCCTGTGTTTAGAATTTATTTTAATCGTCAGCCATCCTCTCTCGCGACCTGCTTGCAAGCGACGGCTAGATTTAAATGCGTTTTATAAAACTTTCCGACGCGCAGAAACAGTTTTGGCAACAGAAGCGCGTTGACAGTGACATGAGCTAGAATAGTGGCGGTGTGTTCACCTACGATAAGCGTAAAGCACTAAGGTTTCCCCCAAACGTTTATGTTAGTTATATCACTGACTTTGACAAGCCTGTTATTATTATTATTAGTTTAAAGATTAATATAAAAATAAAAAATTTGACGCCATACGCAGGAGCGTGTGGAGGGTCTTGCTTGCCTTTAGCACTACGCCCCGAATAGCGCCGTACAGTGACAGTGTCACTACACACCTGTCGCAGGTCCGAACAGCCCGAGCGGCTGTTAGCCGATTGTCGCCCCGGCCTGGGAGGGTCAGTGATGTCACACGTCCTGATCCGGAGCGAGTTGTTTGAAGACTGACGGCAGGTACAAGCGCGCGGCCTGCAGTTTGCCGGCAAATGAAAATCTTTTCCGTTTCGATTTCATTTTAATTATCGGACATCCTCTCCTGTTAGCGGCGCACAAATCAAAACACCGGTAAACAACAGCCAGATTGAAACGCCGTCCAGGCAGCCGAAGCAACGACAAAGGTAAGTCCACGGATGACTTTATCGTGGGTTGCGCTGTTGAATTCGTGTTTCGTAAATTACTGAGCGCATATTTATTTTATCACAGATTAGCATACATGCAAAATACAGCCTGGTGCTTTGCAGCAGCCTTTCCACTGAAAAGGCCTCTGAAAAGGCATTTTTGCACCTAAGCCCCATTGTTTAGACTAGTAAATACTGAAAAGGGTGAGAATTGGCATTCGCGAGGCATCCGTTCCTATCTTTTCCTCGGACCCCTAAACGGTTAACTTTGCCCCGAAACTTGGCAGTGTACGGGAGAGAGCAGTCTCGCCGTACGCCGCTGAAATATTAATCCGCGATCGTACCGTACATCCACGGAATCGCGAAAAAGTCACGCCGCGCAACCGGTGGTGCTTGAAGAGCAAAGTGGTCTGTAGAGCATCACAAATGCGAAGTGTGCAGCAAGGTACCCTTTCGGTACCATTTGTCCAGATTCAGAAGCAAGGATGTTACTCTGCCTTCTGTGCTCTCCGTACTCCGGCTCCCTCTGCGTTATTCGGACGGCACGGACCCGCCGCGCTGTTTGATGTGTCAGTGCTCATACTGCGCCTTGCGTATTTTTATTTACAAAGCTAATGCAGACCAGGGCTGCGCTGTGAGCTCTTGAGCGTGTAACTTGAGGAATACACCTGGCTTTTAATGGGCCGAACACTAACAGAGGGGCTGTTAAGAAACCTGAGTTGGAGGCCAGCCAAAGAGCCCCCTCTTTATTACTGTGATGGCCATTCCCTTTACTGCTGTTTATGGGCTCTTCCTGATAAGCTGCTCTGCCACCTCTGCCCCGAGTCCTTCCAGCTCTTTAGACCACTGGCATTTGTTAAGTATTGGCGCAGGAGCAATATTCAGCACCTTGTCAAGTTCCCTGAAAGTATATTAAGTCATACCGTATAGTCGGTGTTTATGGAAAGACGCTGGATTCCGTGAAGGTCTGCAGATCCCCTGCCCAGCCACAGGGTAGCCTGGGACACCTGCTCAGCTGATGACCTCGCAGGGAGGTCTGTCAGGGAATTTATAGCTCAGCATCTGCCTGACTGCACCTGCGTAGCATTAAATGTCGTTTTTCGTGCGCTGCTCTATTTGTATAGCCAAATATTTACCGAGAAGATCGAGTTGTGCAAAGGTTTGAGTGAATTTTGCGCTATTTGCTCCTCCCACAGCAACCTTATGAAACCGATAAAGACGTGAAGTTTTCAGGTTGATGTATATTGTAATCTGAATTCTGACAAAGCCGGTGGTGCAGAAATCCAATTAAGTATTATTTTATCCACGTTCTGTCCTTATTTCCATTAGCAAATGGAATTGTCATTACTGAAAGAGCTCAAACACATTCGGAAATTTAATTTACAAGGAACACAAAAACTTTTCATTTTGCGTGAATTTGCTATGTTTGAATATTTCAGCAGGCTTTAGCCATACATGAAAACTTATTTAGTGGCGTTTTCTTTCTTTTGCGCCTTACTTCGTACCAGAACCAGAAAATACGTATCAGTGCTGAAACAGTATATTGGTTTTGATGCATTTTTAAAAAAAAAAAAAATTTTGGTCGGTTCAATAAAAAATTGTCACAACTTGTATTTATGCTGCTGTTATTCACAAGGTGGCTAGACATGAATTTCTAGATATCTGTCATTTTTCCAGAGAGTCAGGTTTATAAGCTAAACTAGGCTGGAAGCAGAGTGAGCCATTTTGTAACCAGTTTGATTTTAGGTCACCCTGGGGTGGGGAACCGTGTAGCGTTTACCGCTGTCACCTGGCAGATGAACCATTCGACTTTAAATCCCCGCTCCTGGTCTAATACCCTTGAGCAAGGTACTTACCCTGAATTTATACCGCGAGTAAAGCTAGCTGCATAAATGGGTAAATAATTTTGAGCAGTTTAGTATAAAAAGTTAAGTTAACTTGGAAGAAGCGTTTCTGTCTGCCGGTATTTAGAAGTACTGCTGTCGTTCCGTGTCAAATGCGGTTGCACAAAATCGTAATGCAGCTACAGTGACTAAAATTGCAGCTGTAGTATAAAAGCAGAGTGTTAATATTATACTATTGTAGTATACCCATGTGAAGAAAGACCTGGAACTGCCACTGGAATTTGCATGTGGCATGTGGTTAACAAAGTGGATGTTGCAGTTTAACTGGAGTATTGATCTTCAAGCGCTCGGGAGGTTCGAATTCAATCCGAGGAAATGGGGGTAAAATGGGGCAGCATCCCATGAGTCCTCCTGGGCTGTTTTCTGCCGCTCGTTGCTAAAGATCTGCCGCCTGCTGCTCGAGTGCTACATCTCTAATGCCGAACTCAGCCGCCTTCCTCTCCTCGGCCATATTGACCGACGTGAGAGGAGGGAGTACAATTTACAAGGGGACTGGAGGCGAGGTGAACTCAAGCACAAACGGTGCAGGCAGTGACCTGTTCAGCACAGCAGGGGCTCCCAACTTCTTTTTGAGTTCAGACAAGTCACTTTACATTATAGAAAAATGGTTTCAGGTCTCTCCCCTAATACAGTGGTCTCTCCTGCCAATGGAAATCGCAGCGCCTGTGAGCAATAAATTGGCCACACGTACCTCTCGCAATTTGACAATAATAACTTCATTTGTCCACGTGTCACCTGCCCGCTAATCTTTTTCAGGTGGGAGTATTATAGTACAAGCCCCCCACCCCCCCCCCGCCCACTTACGAGCGTAACATGTCCCCGGGAATCTGCTTGTGAGGTGAAATTTCCTAAGTTGGAGGTGTAATAAACATTATACATTTGCGTGACATTATGAATACAGTGCGACAAACCTCATCCTCATATTCGGTTGGAACGCGCTAAATGGTGTTGGATAGTTTCACTCTTACATGTGAGAGCTTGAAGGTGATACCTGCGCTCCGTTACACCGGGCTTTCAGCTTTTTTCCAACGGTTTTGTGACCGTTTTGTAAACTGCACCTAAATATGTGCTCCGTTTAATTGCTTCTGTTAATACGACCTGAAAAAAAAGATAGAATGAACGTATGAACATCAAACAAAGCATTCAAAGCGGTACTCCGAAGGCTTTTAAAAAAGTATCACACACATTTAGAGTACGTGCGCGAGAAATCGTGGGACGAGCCCCCTTTTAATGCTCCTAATGTTTTTACCGGCATTTTTCTGGTTCATCCTCCACCTCAAACTCACCCTAAGCCTTCATCTCAAAAAATAAGGATCATACTTTTGCTTTGAATCGCTGCGCTCCGAAAGATCCACAAACCAATTTCGTTCAGTCAGTTTCATTACCGAGCCGGAAGTTTAACCCAAAGTTCACGATCATAAACACTACAAAATACCACATCCACAAATACCCCACATACAGACATACTTTAGTCACGTCTTCCGGGCTCTTCTACAGCTATTCCCAGTGAGGTGGGCCACTTGGACCTTGATTTTCTTTCTCTCTTCTGCAAAGTTCCCTCCACACACGAAGTCAGCTGTGTGTCTACGTGCACTTATGCTTTTAAGTGGTAACTGCTCTAAAATACACTGGTCAGCATTTTCCCTAAAAATATGCAGTAAATAGTGGGCACAGAACTTTGCATGTCGTATTGCGGGGAAGAGTTTAAAGTAACGATAATTGTTTTTACCGTGTTTTTGCGCACACGCACGCATGAGAACCGGGCCCATTTGGAACACGTTGACCCTGTGGTTAAATCTTCTTCCGCTGTCGTACCTGAGCCATCGGGGTAAGGAAGCCGAGCCAGATGCTTCACGGGGGGGGTTCCTTCGAGCCTCGCGACAGGCACAGTGGAAAGGTGTCCCGGTGACGGCGCCGCAGCGTTACGAGAACGGAGGGGTGTTCCTGTCCTCCGACGACGAAAGCTGCAGCAGCTTTCTAATCACCCCGAGCAGCATTTTATCCCAAATTATTTTTTACAAACACCCCCCCCCCCTCCGCTTTTCATATCTGCGGCGTTCTTGGCATGAAGCAAACGGCTGACAGGTGCAATGAGCTCATCGGCTGCGTATCCAGCCCCATCGGCCCACACTATCGCTCTGACCACACTGCCTGCCGTATCGCTGACAGACGGCGGGTTGGTGGAGAGGCGGCGGCTGCAGGCGCTGTTCTCTGCAGACGGAGCGGGCAGAGTTAATGGGATCAGGCGGCAGAGGAGAGGGATCTATCTGCCGGTGAACGTTTAATCCCCCACCTGCCTGGGGCCCCCTACGCCTGGGTGTCCCGGGGCTGCCGCCCCTCATCTGCACACCGTCGGCAGGGACCGCTTCTGTAAATATTTAATTGGCTGCACTGCGCCTGTGTTAATTATGTGGGCGCCCCCCGCTCTCCATTACCTCTTCCCCAGCCCCCTATTGCCGCTGCCTCCTGCTGCTCCTCTCCGCTCCGCACCCCGTTTCAGGCCATCTCTCCTGTCCTCTTTTGTTCCCGCTATCTCTCCTCCATTTTCCACCTCTTTTCTTAGCCCGTCTCCATTTCACTTAGTGTGCGCCGGGCTAAACGGATCATTGTGTATTTTATTCTATCCCTTTTTCCCGATTCCGCTTGCCCGCTGCGTGTTTGCTTGCTAAGTTTTTGTATTCATTTGATCGTCAAGGGCAACAAGCAGCAGATGTACAAAATCGGAAGAGGCGGCACGGCAAGGATAAAGGCAGCCGCTCTCGGTATGGTCCCGGTGAAGAACTGCGGGCCGGAAGCAAGAGCAATTACCGACAAGAACTTGCAAAAGTCAAGAGGATATACATCAAGTCTAAATGCACATATTCCACGGTTGCCGTGAGGTAACCTAGATTACCATGATGCAAAATGCAAAGGCAAAGCCCCACTCGGGGTTTCTGAGCGCTTTGAACTCCAAGGATGAGGACTGAAGTCATGAGACCGGAGCCTTCTGCCCTGTTTTAAAGAGGCACATCAGCTGTCTGTGTTGCCGGGGGAGGTGAAAGGTCAAGCACTTCTGATGGTCGAAGAACAAAGCGCAGAGGGAGGCTGGATTTCTGAGAAGCCAGAAGACAAGGCTTGCGGTGCTGCAGGGCGACGGCGGGATCTCGAGTATGACAGCGGTGGAGGAAGTGTGGGGGATGAGCGTGAGGCTTCTCTCGAGCTGCAGTGACCCTGAATGCACTGTGGAACGTTGAGTCTTTTGACAGGCTGTGGAGCTGCAGTGCATCATGGACCGTTGCCACTAGCCCATAGCAATGGGTAGTACACACTGGGCAACGATTAGCTATTTTGCCTATTCTGCCCAGCCCTCCAAAATCTGGCCAAAATAGCGGTGGGTATCGGCTTTCATCTGAATGGGGGTTTTTGTTCTTTACCCTCTGCTCCTTCTCGCAGACGCTGAGAACTTACTCATCAGGCACCGAAACATGCGGTGGCTGCAGTCCAGGGAGAAGTTCCTCAGTGGCCAGAGATTGTGTTTCTCACCCTTGTAGGTCAAAGGGATACCACCACCCATTCCACCGCAGGTGCTGCTGGATGGCAGTGGGGGGGGGGGGCTTTGCAGGTGACAAGAGCAGTATCAGGGTGACATTGGGAATAGCGCTGGGCTGGGGGTGTGAACTGGTGTGTGAAAATCGGAATTGAAGGGGGAATAGGGTGCAGACCTTCCCGGATCAGTAACCTTCATGCTTTTGCCGTTGCATTTTTGGTTTATGCGTCCTGAACCAGGGGCCAACTTTAAATTCACGCAGGAGGGCACGGGTGAAGAGTGTCCCCCACAAAACAAGGCCGGGGGGGGGGGGCTTTGCTTCGATGCCGCCAGTCTGTGCTCGGTCCTGGGTGGCCCAGGTCTGGTGGGCACTCGTATGATCGGTGCATTCGGCACGACGCTTCCAGGGAACCAGCACCCACCCACTCCTCAGCCATGTCACACACACACACACCCACACGCACACTGCAACCTCGTGCGGCCAGCAGTGAAAACCGACCAACCTTTAGAATAAAGTTTGTTATTAAACAATTAAACTGATCCAACTTTAGCTGAGATGGAAATGGAACTCCTAATTTAGTAATGTCACTGCCGGTCACACGAACTGATGACTCAAAGTAGCTTTTGCAATTTGTTTACGACGCCGTGGCATGAATTATAATGCTCGCGCCTTTTCATCACGCTCAGCGATTTGGCCGTGTCTTCGGTAAAGATCCCACTTGAATTAAAAAAACCGAGTGCTCCACCATCAGATACTGTGCCGCACAGTCTGAGCGCTCTTTTTTTTTCACAGCCCTGAATCAGTACTTGGCACTCGAAGCGAGAACTGGCGCGGCGCGCCTCGCTGCGTTAAACGCAAGCCTCCTGCCTCCTTAACTCTTCACTGCAGCACTCGCACGCAGGTCTGCGTGATGGCTGGCCACCGAGCGGAGTCAAAGTTCTGCCGGCGTGTCGGAGGAGAGCTGCTGCAGGGGGCGCTGCAGTGGGTGGAAGAGCCTGTTGGAGGCGTGGCAGCGAAACAGAGAAATGCTCTGCCATGTTGGCATTTGGCAGTGCGGGCAAAGGCACAGACTGCCTCCCCGTGAGGCACACCTGCTCCGGGATGGCTTCGCCGACACCACATGGGCGCAGCGTGTCCTCCTTCCTGTCATCTGTGTGTGTGTGTGTGTGTGTGTGTGTGTGTGTGTGCGCCAGTACGTTTTTATGCTTATGTCTGTGTGCGGTTCAGCGTGTGGGTGTGTGTGAGTGTGAATGTGTGCGCAGTGTTTGCGCAGGGCGAGCCCCTCTGTGGCCGTCCCCTCCCGATGCCGCTGCTGTCCCTTCATTTCACGCTCCGGCGCCTTCGCGTGAATCCTCTTCCCCCGGCTCATTATCGCCGCTGTTCAATGGGCGAGCACGGGGCGCGTGTGCGGGGGGACGAGGGGGGGACCAAATCATTATTCAAATGTAGCGAGGGTCAGTGAAGACTTGGTGTCGGTTTGTTTGTGTGTTTATTGCCGCCCTTAAACAAATAACTAAGTAAACCACAAGACACGTTGCGCCTGACCCGGATCAATGAGCTAGAGAGCCCGGTGGCACCGCAGAGAGGGGTGGCCTGTCTGCTATTCTAATAACCGCATTATGTTCACTCCTCATCCTTTCTTCCCCGGCAGGGCTGGGCGTGCGCGCCGCCGAGTTCGGCCACCTGCCTGACAACATCACGGTGAGCGAGGGCGAGAGCGTCATCCTGAGGTAGGCCTCTCACAGTCCCCCCTGACTCTCCACGGGTGCGACCTGCCCTGTCCCCACAACACAACTCCGAGGGGACGCCTTCGCACCCGTGTCCCCCCCCCTTTCGTTCCGTGTCTTTGGCTCTAAAACATTCGTTCTGCTTCCACTTAGGCTCCTGCCCCTCCCCGACGCAATGGGACATGTTTATTCTCAGGTCCCTCAGCCCTCTGCTAACAGTCATGCGGTTGACAGGTCCTCGCGTCACTTTCTGTCGAAAGAGTGCGGCTGCTGTTGTGCCCCAAGTCACTTTGTCACCTAATATTAAGCTGAAAACAGGCTCTACCTCGCCTGTGATTTATTCCTCTGAATTCGGTGTGACTTGAAGCGCAGTAATAATATGCAGGTTCAGTGGCTACTGGCAGATCATTAGGGACCTCTTGTGGTGACAGGGAGCACAGCAGGTAACCAAGATGCTGCAGGTTCCGGGATGTGGCCATTAAAGAAAGTGAAGAGATCAGACGAAACAGAATGCAGGATTAGAGCGAGTTGCAGGCTCAATATGTGCGCCGATCTAATTTTGCTGTCTTTATGTCTGGGGTGCAAAGTAATCTTGTGTGCCGCCTCTATCTGCTCATGTCGCCCCTCTCTTCTGGGCAAGGTGTAAAATTGACAACGAAGTCACCCACAAGGCCTGGCTGAACCGTTCCAACATCCTCTTCACGGGAACAGATAAATGGACTCTGGATCCACGCGTGTCACTGGTGAACAGCAACGACAGCGACTTCTCCATCCAAATCGAGCGGGTGGCGGTGGCCGACGAAGGTCCCTACACCTGCAGCTTCCAGGCCCGCAACCAGCCACGCACGGCGCACGTGTACCTGATCGTGCAAGGTGAGGAGCGAGGGGAGCGGGAACATCACCGCCCCGCGTGTGCCCGCTTATCCCCTCCTGCACTGAGAGCACATACACATGTCAGACGTGTACTATAAGAAGAATTTGTTAACGGGGATCTCTGCAGAGTTTCTGGGGCCACTGACAGACCAGGAAAGGTAAGGAAATCCCGATCCTACGCCGAGCAGAATTCGGCAAAGGAGTCCAGCTCAGTTATCGACGGTCTCTGGCCCGAATAGGGCAGATCGCCAACGCGACAGAGGTGTGAGCGAATGATCACTTAATCCCTTTTGATGTGATTTACTGCTATCCGAGCCGTCTGCTTCATAAATTGCTAACCTTTCTCCGCGTAGATGGCAGCTACTGCATATAGAATATTATACGTTAGGCAGGACTTACTGCAGTAGCACCGGACCTGTGGTGCAATGTAACCGTGCAAAATCATTTTTACATATATTACACAGTCCACATTGCAACAGAAAACAAAAAGAAGACACATAAATTGGAGTCTAGAACAATTTCCTATGCATTTCAACAAATTGCCTACAGAAGTAACAAGGTAGCAGCTTTGGGGACAGTGACTGTGGAACAAGCGTAGTTTTTGCAAAACATATTACCGTTTTCCATTTTTCGATTCTTTATCCAACTTGGCAGCCCACTGTGCCTCCTCCTCCTCCTCCTGCTGCCCCGCTGCTTCAAATGCAGAATGTGCTCCTCAAATCCTGCCAAGATGATTGTTTACTTTACACACTGCAGGTCACGGGGTGCTCTGTAGGGAAGCTCGTCCCTACCTGGAGGTTGCGGGGGGACTATATCCCTTACTGCTGACACCCAGTGACAAACCTGTAGGGGCTGCTTGCAGAGAAAATTTAATATGATAGACCGGACTGAGCTCTGGGTCTCACTTTGCACTTTATAGCTTCAGCTGCTTCAGAGAAATACACAGAAATGGCAGCATCAATGGAAGTGAGTCACAAGCTCAGCGTAAACTCATGTCCGCGAAAAAATTACACAAGTCACGTGAACGTGCAAATAGCATTGTGCAAATTATCCTGTTTTCCGATAGTTTAAGCGTGAAACTTTAAACATGATACTGGGGGGAAAAAAACTGATCTTTTTTTTAACATTTTTCTAAAGAAAATGCAGACAAATGACAATTGTCTGTTTAAATCAAAATCCCGTGTCCTGTAACACAGTATGTTGCTGCACTAATGAAATAGCGAGCAGATTAAATCACTGCAGAAAAAGAAAAAAACGCAAAAGCCCAAAGGCAAGTTTGTCCTGTATGCAAGGAGCTTCTCGCAAGTAAACATTTTTCCCTGTGATTAAGGTGCAAATATTCGCGGAAGAAACAGCAGAGCTGGTCCCGGGCCGCTTGTTTTCTTCACGTCACTCCGTCTCGCGTTGCAGTGCCGGCCAGGATCGTGAACATCTCAGCAGACGTGACGGTGAACGAGGGCAGCAACGTGAACCTTTTCTGCCTGGCAGTGGGCAGGCCTGAACCCACGGTTACTTGGAAGGACTTCAAATGTAAGCAAACCGCCACTGTCCCGTCCTTCTGGCCGGGCCATCGTCCACATCGCGAGAATGGTTACCATCTATTACCATCTCATTTGTCGTCTTCGTTCCGTACCCGGCGCTCGATAATCTTGTTTATCATTCCAGTTGTAATTACGGCCATCATCAACACTGGGATAAATCACATTAATTCTTGGTGCGACGATAAAGTGTCCAGTAATAGAAACATTATCATTGCAATTCCAATGCAATATTCATATTTGTTTTAATAATAGAACTCTTTTTGCAAAGCTATTTAGATTGGACATATTTTATGAAACCCATTAATTGGAGGCATTGCAGCATGACATCCTGCTCACTAGGGCAGCGGTCCTGTCAGGCCTCCACTCGCTCCCCACACGTGTGCTCACGCTCGCACCTGCACGCTGCCCAAATGCATACCTGTCCGCACACTTACACATCCATGTATAATTCAGGCTTTCCCGGGAGCTGCGGTCGATTAAAAAAATCGAATAAAAACTGACGCAAACATGCAGATGCGGGGTGTCTGGGCACACCGAAGCCCAGCGCCTCCTGTACCTGCACACTGCATGGCACACATACCTGCACAAATATACAGACGACCGCAAAGCCAAAATGCAAAGATGCACGTATCTCCCCACGCACACACACACACACACACACACACACTCATATGCAGAGGCAACTCTGTTTGAGAGGTCCCAGCATTGTTATTCTGCAGCGGTCCCTGCAGTGCAGCTAGGATGAGCCCGACGAGACGGCGGTTAGCAGAGCAGCCATCTGGCCCCATCGCCAAATGGCCTCAGATCTGCACATGCAGGGCCACCCACGCCTGCCAGATCCCCCCACCCTCCGACAGTCCACCCTCTCCCTCACCGACAGTCCTCTAACTCCTGTTCCAGCCCCCAAATGTCCCTACCGCTGTTCTCACCTAGACGTCGCCCATTATTAAACGTCGCAAATAGTAACCGAGTCCTCCAGTGGAACACGAATTGGACACTTTCCAGCTTTCCCAGCGAGACCCTGTGGAATACAACGGTTCCCACGTTATCCTAATGAAAGGATCCTTGCCTGAGACATGAATTATGACTGTTATTATTTTGCTGCTTAGCTGACGATTTTAATCAAAGCCGCTGTAACAGCTGAGTATGATACTAATTTTGCGACCTGCTTAAATGTGCTGAATTGAAGCTCTTAGTCGGACTTGAACTGGCAGCTGTCAGGGTCACAAGTGCACAAGGGTCCATGTGCTCTTCGAATACGTGACCTGTTGCCCCAGAACCTGGGGGGCTTCGCAGCTGTGCTGCAGGTGTCAGTGGAAAGGCACCTTTCACACCTGGGAGCAGGGCTACTCTTATGATCCAGCTCCGGGTGGAAACTCCAGGAAAGACTTTCGGCCCTCCGGCTGAGTTTGCGTTCGGCCTTCTCCTGGGAGGCGGCTTGTGGGAAGCAGAGTGTGCGGGGCTGATGAAACCTGTGAGTATTACTGTGGTAGACCCCGTGGACGGATTGGTGCCAGCCGCAGCTGCAGTAAACGTCTCCGGCACCACCTCCGGTGATCTTCGGTGGGAGGTTTTGCGGGGATCTTTGCGAAAGGCACGGTCACGGCACCGTGCGTCTGACCAACACGGAATCCAGGGGCCACAAGAGGTGCTCAAAGGCGCCCGGCGTTTTGTTTCGCAGCCTCCTAATGGACGTACGAGCCCTGTACGCCGCGTGTTGCGTGTTGGTGTCTCCTCGGAGGAGGAGTCCGAAGCAGCTGGACCTGTGCTGATGATGCCGTGAAGACTCTCAGTAACTGTTGTAGTTCTCAGCGTGAGACGTAACGTCAGTATTGAGACGCCCTGAATAAGGATGATGGTTTACTAACCCCTCTTTACTAAATTAACTTTTCTGCAGTAGAGCCCGCTTGTAAGACCAGCGTTGACCCCATCCCCCCCTCCCCCCTTTTGGTGTGTGCAGTTGATCTGCAGAGTGAAGGTGAGTTCCTGGACATCACTGAGATCAAGCGTCACCAGGCTGAGGATTTCGAGTGCATCACCCACAACGGTGTGGCTGCGCCTGACAGCCGCCGCGTTCGAGTCACCGTAAACTGTGAGTGCGCTCGTTTTCCCAGCATGCACCAGTGCTAAATCTCACCGCAGTGCTGGGCTTGTTTGAAAAGATGCTGTGTGCAGCTTTTTTTATCAACGTGCGTTCACAACTGATAAATATGGTGCTACAGTTCAAATATCCCCTGTCTCACCGCCCAGACCCCCCCACGATCACGGATGTGAAGAACATGCCAGCACAGCTGGGCAAGGTAGCCATCCTGCGCTGTGAGGCCATGGCAGTGCCCACTGCCTCCTTCGAGTGGTACAGGGATGATCGCAGGTGAGGGGCCGCGTGACCACGTTTTACCTTAATTTTGTACCCCGTCTCTGAGCACGACACAGTGTACAGACCTCTTCCGTCAGCCAGCGTGTTCGATATCGTTGTTACGAGGCTTTGCCAGCATTCTTGCCCAAAGAGACCTCCACTTGTGCCCATTTATAACACCAGGCGTTTTAATAAAGAAATCCTGGTTAAGAAACTTCCGGTTACCTTCCGGTTAAGTACATCCTGGAAGGTAACCCAAGCAATTTTCAGCTAACAAACCATGCTGCTAACCTCAGTGTTAACTGCTGGGGTGATTCCCATCCCAGGTGCACAGACGTTGAATCACAGGCCCGATTCGCCCGACTTTTATAAGGTTCCGTTAAGAGCTCCGCTGAAACTTTCTTGACACTTCCGAGCGGCGCCTCGGTGGTACAAGCGCAAGGTGAACGAAAGCTTTGCCGTCACGAAAAGACACGGGGAGGAAAGGGGCTTCGGAAATTCGGACCGCTTTCCGTAGCAAACTCGCGACTTTTGTGCTGCGGTTAAGCCGACAGCCGCGCGACGCGGCGCGTGTAATGCATATGTATTTTGCGCGTCTGCTGAGGGAAGATATGTGCGCTCCCGCAGGCGAGTGGAGAGCGACAGCACGCTGCAGATCAAGAACGAGAGGACGCGCTCGCTGCTCCTCTTCAACAACGTCACGGAAAAACACTTTGGCAACTACACCTGCTTCGCCTCCAACAGCCTGGGGACCGCCAATGCCAGCATGCTACTCTTCCGTGAGTAACGCCACCCAACAGCCACCTTCCCCACCACCGTAATTCTCTTCAAAGCCCCCATGAGTCATACCTCCCCCCCACGTTTTGACGTTTAACCTAATTTCTCCTCATATTGCCCTCAACAGAGACTAGAACTTGCAGCTGGGCCTTTGTAGTCATACTGATGAAATATAATTTCAGCTTTTACTTGAACACTCAGCCCGCGTCTACGTCCCTCCCTTTGACACCCCGCCACCGTTACCCACCCCATTGTGCTTAGTCTGCTCTTATTTTCTCACTTTCTCCTTGTTATCATCAGCCGTCGCTGCTGTGGCTCTGCCTGCCTTCGTGCCGCCCCTCCTCCTGTTCGTCGCCCCTCTCCTACTTTTCTTCTCAGACCAGCTCTCTCCCATCCTTGGTCTCCATTTAATTACCATTGTTCGCTCCACCTCGGCCCATTACTTCAGCATTACTCCTTCATGAGTCACACTCTCCCGATTCCCCTTTCCCTCCCGATTCCCTGCCCCATTACACTAGCCAGCATCTCTCGTTCGAATACGTTCCCTCACACTCTTTCCATCGACGCCGGGAAGACCCGTCCTCCTGCCCCGCTCGCGCTCTGACTGATTCGCTGTCGCTCCCTCCGCTCCTCTGCCGCACCCTCGCATTACCATCTAAAGTGAGTCTTCCATCTCTTTCCCTCCCTCTTCCTCACTCTTCGCCATTATCTCCAGGAGTTTCCAGCGTCGGCGTCTCGCCGCCTCGTCACTCCAATATATATCTCCCCCTTTCATGTTGTTGTCCGGCCTGTCTGCTACTGTTTTTTTTTAATCTCCCAAATCACCTTGTCCCTTCTTTCGCCTCTAATCTTTTGTTCCATCGCTGAAGCAGGCTGACCCTCTGCCACCTGAGCTGACTTTCATCTGATAAACGCTGCACGTTTTACTCGCTTTTACCATTCTGTCCCCTTCCCTCCTCACTCCTTCCTTCTCCTTTGTTTCTTCCTCACCACCCACAACCTGTTCCCTCTCTCTTCGCTGTACTTTTGTCCTCTTCAACCCCAGGTGTCAGCGGTCTGCTTTTTTGCTTCTGCATTTCACTACGTCTTCTCCGTACGCAGTCCCTGCCTCTGCTTCTGTGCACCTGACTCGTGCCCCTCTTGCAGGACCAGGGGCGGTGTATAGCCGGGGTGTGGGTGCAGCCGTGAGCGCCGGCCTGGGCGTCTGGCTCTGTCTCCTCCTCTCCCTCCTGATGAAGATCTAAGAACGATTTAGCCACAGAAGAAGGAATCTTTAACTACGAACCCATCACTGTGAACAAAAAGAATATGCATTATTCCAGGAGCCATCGCTGCATTGCATCATCAAACCTCCCCTCAACTCCAGTCACCACCTCCTGCCTTCACCACCCATACTTCCAACCCCCTCACCAGGCACTGTCTCTCGTCCCTGTTTCCACGAGGGTCACTGTGAGGATGTCAATAAGGACGATTATGGCGATTTTTGAAATAACCGTAGAAATCATTGGCAAAGATTAGAGAGGTAACAGGTGACGTCAGCGATAGAGATCATAGCGACTGACGGCAGCAGAGACGACTGTGTATGAAGTACTATTTATAACAATCGTTAAAATAATAATATCAATAAAAAGTGTTAACAGGAATTAAATTGTGAGAATTCAGACTAAGTTTAATAGATAGGAGTTCGTCGCCAGGGTTTTGCCCTGACCCTGAGACGGACGGCTGGGTGGGCGCGAACCTTCTGGTAATGATATGATAATGATGTTTATGGTGACAGCGAGAGCGGAAGTGAAAGAGCTGAAGTTAGATGACAGCGGTGACGATCCGAGGGTCCTCTCCAGGGAGATGCGTGTCTAATGGGCCGGCGGCGATCAGCTCATAGCCCGCGACGTGGAGCGCTCATTTCAACAGGGCGTGCATTCTGCTCAGGCGGCTACTATGATGTCAACAGTCCTGAAGAACCTGGGGCTGCCGTTTTCATACCCCGGGCCTTTTTTTTCCCCCTACATTTTAAATCTGGCCCCGAGACTCAGTATTATGAGAAAAGCCCCTGAACCAGCATCTCCTGTAATTCCTCACCTCTTCCCCACTCGCTTCCCCCCTCGACTCCATTTGCTGCGCTACATTTCTCTAGCTGTGTCTGTCCTGCGTGCCCGGTGTAAATATTCAATACAGCGGCTACTAGTGTTTCTTCTCGCCACGTTTGACGAAGCAGCATTTCCCAGAACCCTCTCTGTCTTCATAGTGTGAGGAGGGCGCTGTGCCCCCGCAGTTGAATCCAGTCATTCTCCTTGTCGCTTGTTGATAGCATGTACTGGTTAGAAATATTCCTGTCGTGACCCTACCAGGCCGCCTTGCGCTGCACTGTGTCAGTTGTTCTCTGCAAGCTTACCTGCTATTATTTCTGGTGTCGATAATGATGATGTTAATGAGTATATGAATAAATATATTAATCCCATGTTAAAAAAAAACCAAACAAAAAAAAAAAAACTCAGCTACAGAGCCAACTACAAGCCATGTGTGCGGATATATTTTGTATTTTCTCTGAAAAGTCACACTCATTAAACAAGAAGAGGCTTTTAAGGGTTTCCAAGGTGACACGATCTGTTTTCCGGCGTCAAACATTTTTTAAAAGTTCTCGAACCGGTGGATTCCTTGCTTCCGAAAAAGAAGCGGTGAGCTGGGCTTCAGTTTCTGCCGTCTGTGTATATAGAGTCATTTCTCACCTTGCTTGCTGTCTCTCCGAGAGCCGCTGTGTTATCCGCCGGCGGTTTATTGCTTTGTTTTGTAAATTCAGTCCCGGTAATGACCAGAAAGCGCCACATCATTGCGCTCTGTGATGATTTTCGCTCCCGAGAGGTGGGACCACTCCAAGGTAAAGGAGTAATAAGATGTTGGCTGATTCCGAGATGGGGGGTGGGGGCTGAGACCACCTTCTTGGTCCCCTCCGGTCAGTTGACAAGACCGGCGGGTTGCAAACCAAACTGGGTCTCAATGCGGTCGTGGGTTGTTCGAGGACAAGCTAGCACAGTGCATTTCCAAAGCCGGAGGGAGGTTTGCTGGGGGTGTGCCGCACTTACCTGGAATGCGCAGGTGGGCGGGACTCGCCACGCAGCAGCACGCGAGGTGTCCGGTCGGTCGCGGTGCAGCGTGTCTATGCAACTCTGAGCGAAGGCGGGGTCAGTTTCGCTCGGTTAGAAACGCAGAACGGAACGCATTGCCATCGCACCCTCGTGTCTCCCTGCTGGGACCAGCAATAACTTTCACTTCCGAGCACGAAGTCCACAAAATGGACAGTGTGACCACACGGGACTTCGGAGTTTTGCAGAGAGTGTGGGGGGACATGATGTAGAAGTCCGAAATGTTGGCGTTCAAGCTGGGAGCTGAAATGGGTTTGAGTGAATTTCAGCAGCACCTTTTTTTTTTTTTTTTTTTTTTTTAAGCAAGGTTGGTTCTTAGTTTTTGTTGGTTTTTTTCCCACAAAAGAGCAAGATGGAGAGCTAACATCTGCTAGTGGCTAAATTCTTGCTGAGTTCAGAAAACCTTGGCCGATTGTGGGCTCTTTGCCCTGTGCCCATGCAGCACCTCCCTGAAGTACACCGAAGTGATGGCAATGCACACATCATAGAGGGTGTTCAGAAGTGCTGCCCAGATGAGAATTATGGGTAAATTTCCAAGCACAAGAGCAGGTTGCGTGGTCAGTGCTTCTCTCTCTTGCTCTCTCCCTCTCTTTCGCCCTCTCTATCTTTCTCTTTGTCAGCATCATGGTAACATTCCCTCAAAGCGGCATATACATACGTATGTACATATTCTCTCGATGAAGAAAAAAGAAAAGGAAAACAAAAATGTCATGATTCTCAATGTGATTAAAAAAAAAGCATGTTAATGTTCGTTATGGATGGATTTTGAAAAACTAAGTATTGTGTGTGTTTGGGTGGGGGGGATGGGGACAGGGGTGGATGTTTATCACCACAATATGCGTTAATATTTTATGCATTCCCTACAGATACCACCAAGAGGCAGGCACATGGGGAGAGAGGTGGAGGCCGAGAGGAGAGAGGGGTGAGGGGTGGCGGGTATTGTGGTCGGGTGCGATGGGCAGCGCACGCAGTTTGTTGACCAACCTCACCCCGGTCCACAGCGTGCTGAAAATATCTATGCTCAGCTTCTCATCGGTGGCATAAGTGTCAGTGCTGATGAAAAAAGTGGAATCTCACTGTTTAAAAGAAAAAAATACAAACGGAGTGGCTCTTCCGATCGGGGAATGGATCACATTAGTAATAACAGTCACTGTGCGGCACGGCGCTTGTGGCAGAGCTGACCTTTGCCACCGTCAATCCCACTGTCTCTGCTAAGCTTTGACAGTAACACAGGGCGATGCTCCAGAGACACCTATAAATGGAATTTCTCGAAACGTCTGGGGCTGTCTTCAAATGTGAGCCTTGCTACGATGACAGCCCTTAACTGTCTGCTGCATTTGCCACTGTTTGATGTTTCCCTGGGCTTGTGGCTTCGCAATCACAGGCTGCCATTATACTTTAAAATGGCCCGTTTTATTTGGTCTGTCTGATGACGTTGTCACAAGTGGAAAAAAGTTATTTCCCGTTATGCGCTTCAGCGTTCATCCCGGCTGCTCGTTCAGCGATCGCTGACATCAGAAAGGAGGCCGAGGGATGAGCGCTGCTTGCTGACAGAGGAAGGATTGGCAATGGCCAGCTGTAACTATGCAGTCAGCCCACTAGAGGGCAGTGCTGAGTCATCCCTAACTCCATTTTCACGGCATCGCAAATATCTTAATACGCCGATGTACATATTTAAAGCTGTCCTGCTTCTTTGTGTACGGCATTGTTTTGTCAAGGATATTCTTCGGATGGAGTATTTCAGCAATGCTTTTGGGTTTTTTTTTTAAGTACAAACTTAAAATTTGGCAGCGTACAAGGGAAGTGGATTTAGACTAACAGCGGTAACCGTTTTAAACTCGGGATTTATTACTCCTTTCACTCTGGTGCTTATTTCAAATGTTGGATCACTGCAGTATGTTCCATTTTCGCCTTCTTGAATAGGCTCTTACTTGAGACTCAACAGCGCCTGAGCAGCGAATCGATATGTGTGATTGAATCACTGCGATAGAGCCGTTTCTCTCGAAACTGTTTTACAAGGGCTCGGCAGCCGAATTGATCAGGCATCTATAATAAGAGCTTTGGTTTTTGACTAAATTACTCTATGCGGGCCTGACACCAGAAGCCAATAACTGTGTCGCATTGTCGGATGGCTGCAGGACCTTCTGAACAGGACTTTAAGCACCTTTCTATTTAGTCTGGGATGCATGTTGGGGTAGTATTATCTTTGCTGAAAAATATAGCTTCTGTGCTTTAAAATAATGCATAAAGACCTGGCACCCTTTCTTAACTTTTACCTATACAAAGAATATTTAGTCCTTCAGTTCCTATCACTGGAATTTGGTACTGAATGCATGTCCATCAGTAACTTGCTGTACTTATATTTTATGATATGATTGAAAGTATTATCCTGTGTTTTTTTTTTTTTTTTTTTTTTTTTTTGCTGTTGTTGAAAATGTCAGTACCTATCGATACCGTGTATCTAGAAGATGACGTCGGAAAAACACAACCAACCCTTGAGATGAAGGGACTCAAATTAGACAAGGTCTCTACTGACTCTGTCAATGATAATGACCCAGGAAGGCATTTGGATCAGCGGCAGCCCCTGAGCCAACCTCCCAGACCACCAGAGCTCCCGTAGCTCGGCCTCGCGTTACGGTCCCTTTGATAATCGCAAGGTCCGTACCTGCCGATTCCTGGAGGAACGCCTGGGCGCTCGGTGATCCTCCAGCAGATTTGCAATAGGGGCTATATGAGACAAGGGATGGAGAGGTAGACCAAGGAATGAACGATGTCGTGTGAACGAAGCAAACGTTTATTTTAATTAGATTAACTTAGAGAAACACCCGATTAAGTCAAGGCCTTAAGATAGATGTATTGCTTTTCACTGGGAAATTACAGAGTAGCTCAATATATGTTACAGTAGTTCATTAAGTAGAAACAGATTTAGATTTTAAAAAAATTAATTAAGCAATAAAGCATTTACTGCATGGATTATATGCTCATGATTTTATATTTTGGATGCAATATATGACAGGCAGGCAGGCAGACAGAGATAGATAGATAGACAGATAGATAGATAGATAGATAGATAGATAGATAGATAGATAGATAGATAGATAAGCATTACTACTATGGTCTTTGTATTTCAGGAAGGAGAGATGGGTCATTTTCTCACCCATCATTATCTCCACACCAGCCCTGCAGCAGAGTCACAGCTGGTCACTGTCAATCATTTGACCTCCTGAAGTTCACAGGTCATGGGTCAGTGCTCACTTTTGGTCTTAGGCAAGGCTCTGTTATCTGGGGATGTCACTTTTTGCTTTTTCTTGACTGCTGTTTAGGCTGTATGAGGAAAAGAAGTTTGACGGACGTCTTGGGGACCACTGGTAGACCTCATTTCTGCTGGCTGTAGAATAAGTCAAGTGCCAGTGAAATGTTGTCACCCCTGCCAAAGCATTTTGGGGAGAACTGTTCAAATACGTGTTGTTTATTAAACAGTGATCATTTGTCTGAGTGAGGTTTGGCACTCTGATGTGAAGCGTGTGCAGCGTAGTACATAGTTTCAGTTCACGTGCAACTACATGCAAAATGAATTTTAAAAAAGTGGGAGGTCCACACACAACAGAGTGCAATGCCACCGTGTCTCTCCCCCGGCTGTCTAACCACAGTTTCCTCGCCTTCACCGACCCCCGCCTCTGTGCCAGCCCAGCCCAGCCTGTTCTGTGCCAGGGTCCCCACCTGCCATCTCTGTGTTATCTATATGTGTGTGTGTGTGTGTGTGTGTGTGTGTGTGTGTGTGTGTGTGTGTGTGTGGGTGTGTGTTTTCTGGCAAAAAAAATGTCAGGCATGTCGGGTTATATCTTCCAAAATTCTTCTTTTAAATGTGTTGACTTTCCAAACCACAACAATGGACAGAACTAAAAAAAAGAAACAAAAAAAACATTGTCTTCCACATAGACAAAATTTTGTGTCGTGAAACTATGATTATTGCATTAATTTATCTTTTACCCCAAACTGTCAGTTTTTTTCATTATTTGTGTCTTTCTTCAAAATCCATGTTGAGAAAAAAGAAAAGTAATAAAATGGAGAAAAGGATAAATAAACAAACTTTGTTTTTAACATAACCTGTCATAAGTCTGCTATTCTTGAAAAGTGTCTTTGGAGATTCGGGGCTGGGGGGGGGGGGGTTCCCTGACGTTGGACAGAGTGGAACGTGAATCATGAGTGTAAGAGAGACCACCTTCAGGGCAAAGCTGGCTTTCTCCTCCCTACGAGATAGGTGGCTTGTAGCTCTCCTTTTGCAAAACACGGCTGAAAAAGAAAAAAACAGGAACTGGTCAAAAAAAGGATGGAAAAATGAGCTAAATAATTGCCTTTCACATGCAAAGTTATGTTTCGCGCGGCTGCAAAATGCCGAAACTGTGTGCAGTAGTATAAAGAGAAGTGCACACACCATTTATTGTGTTTATATATGAGCTTGAAAAACAACAAAGTGCATAAATAAATGAACAATAAACAAAATGGAAATAGTACTTCCTTTGTATGTATTTGTGAAAAAACAATTCCCTGGCCATAATATGGTTTATTAGTGGGCATAAATTATATACTGAGGTTAATATTTTTTAGAGGCACAAGGAAACATTGCTTTAGCCAGGGGGACATGAATGACTCACTGGCCAATAAATGGCCAGAGCTCTATGTAAATTCTGTGCAGTTATTACAGTCCAGGATCCACACTGACGTTAATGAAAATGGTTTCTTTTTTAAACTTTCCTCTTCGGCCGAACGTTAAGCCGATATCAGAAATACCACTGCGTCAGGGAGGGGCAAAGTTTCTGTGGGGCCGACTTTAACCGACGAACGAATACTGATCTGACACTCTTGAGGGTCATTTTGAAGATGCCAGACGTCATAACAACTTGTCGGGCGTTGAGGGTCTCGGGAAAATGTTAGTAATGGAGCTGTACTGAAATATCCGTGACGTACACTAGGCCTCATTGAATACAGACAGAGGCGACACGTTGCCCTCCTTGCTATGCCTTGAGGATCATGGGCTGTGTTACACGTCAGGTGATGTGGTCAAGCCAGATGCTGCAGCTGTGTTGCTCTGGATTAGCCTGAGTAGCGCTTGACTTTTTCTTCTGAGCCATAAGAAAGCAGATAAGGGCCTTAGTTAAAGTTCAGAAGCTAAGAGATTATGTCCCTCAAGCCCCCTCCACACTCACTTCATATGTGCCGTGACTCATTGCTGCAATTACATGATGCAACTTTACATTATTTTTTGGCTTAGAACAATCCCTGCTACCATACACAGTAGCTTCAGAGTCTGCTGGGGATTTTCCATGTGCACCCTGCAATCCAGATCCTTCACCGCGGCTGCGAGAACAAGCGATGCTGCAGAAAAGATGTGAGCGGCTCAGAAATTCAAATCTTCCCTTTAGAATATGCTTCATTCCACATTAAGACAAAGCAGTTTGCACTCAGATAAAGGCTTCTAAGTGCTTTTCTCTAAGCTGTGATAGCGGCGCGCTCCTCTCAGCTCCCGAGGTTACTGCAGATGCAGAATCAAGGCTCCCAGGCTCTAGCCTGGTTGTGTTACCTGCAAGGTACCTCCAGCACAGCCATAAATCAGCGGAAGGTTCTCGACTCACAGTCCAGCTCCGTGTACTGAGAGAAACAGAGGTCTCATTGAGCTCCACACACTCACAATGATAAAGGAGCCACTAGAGTAGTTCTTGGAATAAACACATTCTTAACCAAAACCTGGCCAGTTTTATTATCTGCTTTTCTTCCATCAAAATATTCCCTGCCTTACAAACACTTAAGGCAGTAAAACCTGTTTTTACAAGTTGTTTAAATAAATGTGGCGGCAGGTACGTAATGTAGACCGTAATAAAATTAATAAAACAAGAAGAACTGAACTCAGGCGAAAACAAGTTTGGGGGTTGATCCATAGAACAGTCGATGTATCCCAATTAAAAGTCATATGTTGTTTTTGTGCAGGTGGTCAAGTCTGGGTTCCCTCATCTTCCCGATAATACGTTCAACTGGGAAAACAACGTCGAAATGCCTGAAGGGTTGGTTGTTTGCACACTAAACACCGCGCAGGTCTTCAGCATTTTCATTTTGTCATTTGCCGGACACTTGTCTCCAAAGACACGTACAGCTCGGGGTTTACAAAAATCCATTCAAACAAAGCGCTACTTTTCTAATGTCGCCATACGGGCTGTTGCAATGAGGACGGATTTCAGGAAGAAAAGATATTAAAAGCGACTCTTAAATGAAGCCTCAGTCTCTCATTATTCATCATCGCTCCTTTTTCAAAGTCCTGAGAAAACAAATGCCGTAATAAAGGTTTAAGTGTTGCTACAAAGTATTTACTGCTTCATTCTTTTTGGTAAATACTTTGCACATTTATTATGTAGGTTAAGATACAATCCACGTAACCTGTGTTTGTCAAATAAATAAATTGAGCCTCGGTATGAAAACATTTAAGAAAACTATTTCAATGAGCGCCACGTTCGCAACATGAACATAAACACAAGTGTGCAGTTTAAAGAAATTAAAATTTCTACAGAAATCACCATGGATTCTGTCTGAGTTCTCCTCTATATGTTAACAATGCATACAGTGCATTTTACATATAAACACACTATTTATTTTAGTTTTTACAACACTCAACGCAAATGTTTTTTTTTCCTTTTCTACATTACTTCTCCATATATGTGTATTTCTTTTAGTTTGCTTTTTTAAGCAAGAAGTTCAACCAAATATCTCTTTCTTCTTTTTTGTTCTAAATTAACATTAGAGCAAATCTGGGTCACAGGAACACGGTGTCAGAACTGGTGCATGAAGAAACTGCAAATTCATACAGATATGTTGTACAATAAAAGGGCAGAAGGTTACAGGGTTCAGCTGGTGTGGTCATGTAGCCTTTTCTAACCAGTTCCAAGAAGATGACAAAAAATTCTCAGAATTTATTTAAGTTATTGCACAGCTCAAACGTTAAGTTTTCTAGTGAACTAAATTTAATATTTGAATATTCGGGATCATTTTTGCATCCTATGCTTAACTATATAACACACTGTCAGTAATAACTGGGAGCCGATGCAAACGCTGGACCCAAGTACAGGTTTTTTTAACAGGGGAGTAGAAACACTTTACCAGGACATACAAAGCACTAAGGACTTCAGCAAAGACAGCTCTTAGTAATACCTGAGAACTTAGTAAATTCTGTACTGAATATTTCAGCCATCCAGGTGTTAGAACTGTTCCAGATTAGCGTGATGCCAAGCTGGTGTGTGAGGTTGATCTTCAGAGGTGTTGCTTTTGCACCTGACAGGTAACAGATGCTTAGATAATTCAGCCAACCCCAGACACTTTTGGATTCTAGGAGAATCTGGACACCAAATGCTAGACAAGCAGTGGAGAATATCCAAGTGCCATAGCCTGCAGGGCTAAGGTTTTGTAGGGCTTCAATAGACATGAAACATAGGGCAGATACGATATTGGGAGGAAAACCGCAAATGGTAAGTCACCCAATTAATGTGACACAAAATTTTAAAGAGTAAAATGTCTGAGCGATGTACAGTAGCTCCATAGATTGGAGTTTCAGTCACATGGTAGACAACCATACCCTTTGTCCAGGGTGGTACTGTCTTCTGTAAGCAGACAGGTAAATAGGTGAATAATATCATTTTCATAAGAGGAAGAGTAGCTCAAAACGTCATCTAGGTACACCAAAAAAAAACATTAGTTATATCTCTTAATACCTAGTTCACAAATGCCTAAAAAAAACAGATGGTGCAATCGCTAAGCCAAAAGGCATCACCAGGTATTCATAATGACCCAGGGCAGTACTAAAAGCTGTCTTCCATTCATCCCCTGTATGTATCCAGACCAAGTTATATGCATTTCATAAACCAGGTTTGCAAAAATAGAGGCACCGTGTACCTGTTCCAATGCTGCCATTATGAGTGGTAAAGGTTGCAGATATTTTCTGGTAATGGCATTCAATCCCCAGTAATCTATACAAGGGCAAAGACCTCCATATTTCTTCCCAACAAAGAAGAAGCCTGACAAAGCAGGAGAGGTAGAGGGACAAATGAGTCCAATGTTTCTTGCCTTTTGCTTGGGTACCGCATGTGGATAAACGTTACCTATGTGGTGTAGTACCCAGTAATAAGTTAACGGCACAATCCCACAGTCTATAAGGGGAAAGTTTGGAAGCCTTAAGAAAAAATTTAGAGAGATCATGAAATTCTACTAATGGACTAGACACGAAAGGACTCTAAATGAAGGTAGCACAACAAGGAAGTGACAGACACTTGTTTTGGCATTGTTTTCCTCAAGAAACCAATTCACGCCTGCTCCACGAAAACACCAGCTCATGCACCAAAAGTGAGGGGTTATCAAAAATAATGGAATTGGTGACTTCATTAAAAAATAATGTTATGTTCTCAGTATGACACACACCCACTTGTAACTGCACTGGTTATGTAACAAATTCCACTAAATCACTACCTATTGGCTGATGTGCAGGCTCTGACCACAGCTATGTCTAGGGATGTCTCAGCTAACATAGCATCCATAAAATTCCCATCCCCCGGAATGTAAAGAAATTTGAGTTTCATGAACCTCCATTTCCCATGAAATTGTAACTGGTAGCAGTAACTGAGAGAAAAGCTTTAAGGTACCGCTCACCACTGCCATTGGCACATGACCTGAATGTGGTGGGTAAGATGGACATTAAGCTCTGAAATTATCTGTTCCCCCACAATACAGGCATAACCTTTCCCCAGATATGATGCTCCCTACCAATTTGCATGGGTTTGCCTGGTTCACATTGGTACTTGATAAATGGAGCATAAACGCTTCCCATGTCTTCCTCACTGTGTGATAAGAGGTACTAATGCTTATTTATACAGCATATAATGCAGAGATCATACCCCTGGAACTGCTTAGTGGAATGATTTGCTTTTTCACATTAGTTAATGCTGTCCGTAGTCTATATTTTCTTTTTTTAAGTAACATAAAATGCTGCAACTATAAATATTTATAGTTTTAGAAAATTGAGAATTTTTTATAAACATACCTCTCCAGACTGTCCTGGACTTATGACCAGATTAGGGAGAATGATTATTCCTAAGTGTGTAGTCCACCATATGGTAACATCTTTCATCTACAGTATAAGCTGTAAGTGCTCAATAAACATCACCACTTTCAACAACCATTCCAGTTTGTCTTCATGTTAAGGGGAGATGTGGATTAAGGGCAAATCATAATGATAGTCCAGGTATCTCCTAATGTCTCTTCTTGTTAAAAGACTGTTGAATACATTTTGGCTAAAGGTCACTGGAACATAGTGTGGGGTTGAGATAACTAAAAACCTAAGTTTGCCCTTTGAAGGCCATTGCACCATATAGAATTATGACTGATATTCACTTGCCTACCATGACTTGAAAGTTAGCTATAATAATATATCAATTTTACAAGTGATAGGACTGATGTTTCAGGATTTCCAGGTGCAAGACTATATCATCAGTATACAGGTAAACAAGATGCTCGTCATTTCCTACCCTTACACCAGAGAGGGTGTTACTGCTCGTAATGGCTTCTACCAAAGTTCACTTCAGTCATAACCGTAAACAAAACGGAGCCTGCCTTGCCAGTAGGAACTTCATACTTGGGATATGTCTCCATCCAACCCGGCCAAATGCCTTTTCTGCTTCAGGACGAATAACCAGACCAAACTTCTTCTAAATAGTTTCATTTACATTTAAAGCGTGATGCAGCTTAGAAGCACGATAGTGTTTAGAAAGCTAAGAGATGCAAACCAACAGTATTATAATGGCTTTTCGTTTTGCAAGGAATAGTAGCTTTGCAACATGGTCTATATAATCCAAATGAAGGTTTGTCTTTTTGCTGGCTAGTCGGTGTCAGTTTTCATGAGTAGGAGGCCATTTATGCTTTTGCTCTTAGTGGTTAACTTACTGTATTGCTTTTAAATCTGCTCTTCTCTGACAGGGAGATGTGGATTTGTCTTCAATTCATTTTATTTATGTTAAATTGAAAAAACCTTTAAACAATTCAAGCCATGAAACGCATAGCCTTCGCGCTAAGACTGTTAACTGAAAGCATCACCTCATCACGATTCAGGAACCTGCTGTAATCCAGGCATCACATGTCCGCTCCATTTGTATCCACAGTCAGCAGCATCGATTCCGAACAGCTGGCTTTCAACAGTGTCTCTAGGTTATCCTCTCCGCATGTATCACAGTTGCACTGCAAGATGACAAAAATATATATATAATGGAAACGGAAATTACAGCATCTCAACAACAGTGTCTCATCTAGTCAAAATAATATCTGCTGTCATCCCTGCAAACTCTTTGCCTCCATGGCTGAATGTGTAAATCACAGCTCTGCTGCACCAGTTGCTGTGGTTCACCTGACATAAGTTATCAAAGATACCACGCTAACCTAGATCGAGCTGAAGAATTATATTCCTTATTCAACTTTTCCTTTTTTTATTGAGATAATATGCCTAGATCAGTACAAATGTCGTCCTGCTGGCTTTCAGATGGAGAAAATTAACAAGAGGAGGACCCTGGTAAGACTGAACATGCAGGCATGGCTTCGGGTTTCCATTGTGGCCCTACAGCACATAGACGTGTCGCGTTTCATAGGCAATCGGTATCTTTCCAGCTTATGTGAGTCTCATCCCCAAAACTATATGTTGTCTGAACTTTTAAAAATTTTGTAAGAAGAACTGTTGCAGTGCCTGCGCAAAAAGCAGCGTGCAGAGAAGAAATGCAATGGGTAACCTGGGACTTGTAGAATGGATTTAAGGTGGTTTTGGAACCAGTGACGGGTGGCCGTGCTGCCGTGTTTACCGAGGAGCGGATGGTGAAGTGCTCGAGTAGATTATAACGGAAATGTATCTGAGGAGGATTTGGTAGCGGCAGGCAGGTCATTTGCAGTTTGAAATAATGAACGAATTGACTCGTAGATGGGTGACCAGTTGTACTGCGCCTGAGGTGGAAACAAACTATGGAGTCTTTTACAACAGACAGATGGATCGGAGAGCTCTGCGCGGATGGATTGCCGGATCGAATTGAGAGTGATAAGTTAAATTTGGAAGCGGATAGAAAACTATACAGACTGAGAGTGAACATTGCTTCAAGGGTTATGTCAGCGTGTACAAAAAAGAAGCCCGATCTGGTTGAAACGCAGGAGTGGAGGATGTCTGTGGGGTCTGGTTGCCTGCTTTCTTGGGGTGGATTGGTATATAGGTGCTGTAAGCCTCATAAGTTGTGGGTTTTGGAAAGTACTGCAATGCTCGCTGGTTACTTTTTTGGGGAAGAAGTGCAGCCTGCTGAAACAGGTCCAGACGTGGACGTTTTTGTGCACGCGGAGGAAAGCGGTGAAGGTCGATGAAATGGAAGTTTTGGAACTGTATAGAGCGTAGCCTGTGGCAATTGTGGTATGTGTTCCATGCAGTCTAGTATAACATTCGGGACTTTTAATGGCTGAAAGGTCTCTGGTGGGGTTGGCCCAGGGGGCATAGTTCTTCATTGAGGAGCCCCACCCAAGGTTTAGGACGGAGGGGGAATCTTCTAGAGAAACTTTTAGAAAATCGTGGTGATTGTGGTTGTGGTTTTACTGTGTTTTACTCTGTTTTATTGTACTTTCATATTTTATAAGTGCAGTTTCTTTATAACTTGATTTAATTTGGAAATCATTTCACAGACCTGATTATATGCATTGTAATTGAACCCTTGGTATTTTAATGGGAGGTTTTTATATGCACATTTGTAAGTTCTGCTTTGCGGATCCCTTGTAGAATGTGTAGTGATATCAGTTTTATTTTTTGATGGAAAATGTGACAACTTATTAATGACGGTCCGTTGTTGAAGCGAGAGTCGATGGATCGATGTTTTATTACGTCCGTATATTTTGCCGCGTTGTCGATAAAGTATTGGAAAATCTGTTAGGTGTGTGCGAAGCGTAGCTGTCAAACTTTTGGTTGTTGTGTGTAGATGTTCTGCGTGTGGAATGTAAAATATCAGTGAAGAACAAATATACTTGGTCAATGACGAAATTTTGTCTCGACTTATCCTATCGTGTATATCTTCAGCACTACATCAGTCTACTATGTGCTGTCCAGTGTCAGTTAGGCGCGTGTGTGTGTGTGTGTGTGTGTGTGTGTGTGTGTGTGTGTGTGTCGTGTTGTCAGGCAATATACCACATGCCACTTACTGAGCTGCAGCGTTTTCGCGGTTTAGCTGGAATGTAATGCTGTTACAGTGTTCGGTCTAGCCAGCGTTCAGCTCTGTCATTTCACTCACATATTCCTCCTCTCATAGCGGGTGCGTTTCCATTTTATGTCTGGTCCTTCTTCTATTTAACTGATGACCCCCGCTGGAAAGTTACGCTGTAATCCCAAATAATAACTACTGCAACTCCCATCATTTTTCCAACCTGTTTTCACTGTTACTTACTTTGAGTTCTTATTTAATTCAAAGTGCTTCACTAAAAATATTTCAAGGCCATCATCAGGAGTTTTCACACCTTGTGGAGTCCTGCAAGGGAGGTTCCAAACACATCTACCTACAATGGGAAGTGGAACGCAAATGATACCCAGAAAAGTTTTAGTAATCTCTAGCCTCTGGTCTCTCCTGCGTTGTTCTAGAAAAAGAAGAGAGGGAGGATTTACACTGTAATGATTTTATCACAGGTTTGACTAATAGCAAGTTTCCACCACAGTAGAAGAGCTCTTTTTCTCAATAGGTTTCAGATGTAGTGGTTTGAGGCCCGCGTAAACTTTCTCCAACTTCTTATCTTAATAAAACTTTACTCCCAGCTTGTGGTAAGCTACCTTTCACTCTGCTCCTGCTTTCCTAACTACTGTTGGTAGTTTTAAGGTCCTTATGGTGCGGATGGAGGAAAGGTCTCTGATCAAACAGGGGAGAACGCTGCTCCCTTCTGAAGACGTCAAGAACCTGAAATAAATATTGGCGGGTTCTGAACAGGTAGCGGAAGCCTCGTGGCGCTTCGTTGGACACAGATGCTCAGAGAAGGAAGTCCAGATGACCTGCAATTCAGGTAAATGAGGAATCCAAAGACGGGTTTAAACACTCCAAGTGTGTGCTGGCCTCTGCTCCAGCCCAGAGACTGCTAGGAATAGCTTTTACCCTTGTTAATTTCATAGGTTGTGCCCAGTTGCCTGAAATTCAAGTTCCAAAGGAGCCCTGGAGTGTTTGAAAGGAAAAAATTGGGAAAAATCTCTACTGGCAGCAAGTAAACATATGAAAGGTGTGATTTTAGACTGATGTGGATAAAGCGATGTCGTGTCCCAACTGACAGAACATCAAATTAGTTCTGTGGTTCGGTTTGCTGTGATTGTCCAGAGACGCAAAAGAGAACGCTAAGGAAGCACAAGGACTCGGTCGAGTAGAAGAGCAAAAGCAGGGAGGTTCTTTTTCCCCTTATGAGCAAGAAGGCAACCAAACTGATGCATGAGCTTGTACAAGGTTATGCGGGAAAAGATTCGGAGATGCTGAAGAAATGGGAAAAGAATGCAACAAAAGCAGATGCTGAAGGGATGCAGAGGCGCGAAGAGCTGGTGATCCCACTGACATGTTTTTGGAGCACAATAATGGAAGCCTCACGTGACATGGCACAGACTGGAGGTGGCAAAATGTTGGATCAGATCAACCATATATATGTGGCCACATTCAAAAAAACATTAATGGCTACAGCAAAGTGTCTCCTCTGTCTACAGGTGAAGGTGAAGGATCTGGGGTCAAGGTGCCAATGGGACTTGCACAGTACGGCTGTCATCTGAGGTCATAAGTAGTTTTTGTTGTTGCTGATCAATTCACCTGATTTAACAGTTAAAGTTTTTCACACTGTAACTTTTACGGCAAACCCTACAATGCCTGGCTCATTCAGAACAAAGCATCCCAGCCACCATTGGAGCAAAAGGTCCTCCAGGCTGAAGTTTGCATTCCTACTATAAATTGAGCAACTCTACCCAATAGCTATAAAAATAATTCCTAGTCATTACTTTGTGGTTAGTTTGTGAAATTGGTTCCTAGTTTCCTTCTTAATAACTGCCATTTCACCATCCAGGAAATACCGAAGTATCTGATTCTCATAACAATTCTTAGAATTTTATTTGAACATGACGCTGCTGTCCATGTATAGATTTGTGAAAAATTTGAACCCGCGGAGCTGAACGATTCATCCGAGCACTTAAAGTACGGGGTGGATTGTCCAAATGCTACGAAAGCCGTACATTATAGATTTTTACAGGAAATGATGTATTTGAAAACTCTCAATATGTCAAAAGCCAAAAAAAAACCACAACTTTTCATAGTTGGATAATATGTAAAAAATTGTGGTCTGACTGGGAGGTTTCCTTCATCCGTGGAACTGAACTCTCCTGGCTAGTTGTGTCAGAGAATATCTAGAACATAGGCCTAGGTTTTATGATTTATTTGTTTGGCAGACACTCTTACAACATACAATCATATAAACTGGAGATAATACAGTCACTCTTTACATCTAATATCGACTGAAGTTGCAATAAGTTACTCAAACTAAGCATAACAGACCATAAAATAATATAACCTCTGCTTAAAGCGCATGCTGGCTTGTGTCGATACCCTAATGACATTATACCACCTGGAAAATGTTCTTCTCCTGGAGAAGATTATGTGAAACAAAAGTAATAAGGAAGTGAACAAGCAAGTTAATAATAATAATTCTAATAATACCTCATTACTCATACATATGTGTATGTGACCCGACACACACTGCTGTTTTGCAGAAAAGACAACGGGGGGTGAATCACATTGCGATTACAGGTTGCATTTAAAATTTTTCACGGTCCTAACAACTCCTGTCTTCCGAGGACCTGATTTGATCAGTAGAATCGGCTGACAGCCGCGTGCGTCTGTTTTCTTCGTGAATTAAAGCTTTACCGAAGCAGCTAAGAACCCAGGAGGGAATTACGCGGGATGTAGTAGGAACGGGCCGAGGGCGTGGCTGTTATAACAGGGAGTCTGGGTGAGCGAGCTTCGCGGCGCGCATACAGAAGAGCCCGCACACCAAGACACACGGTCACCGCTGGCAAGAAACTCAGACATCAGTCGGTTTATCGATAAATCAGTCAAATCAATTTTATTCGATTCATTACATTTTTACGCCCAAGTCCTAAAGTGTTTCACAGTGCGTTTTCTGGGGGATTTTTAAAAATTAATTTATTCATTGCATCCGATGTTGTTTTTTTACTTTTCTTTAGGTGGGGGACCCAGTGGGATGTGTTCGTGTGAGTCCGTGGCTGATTTACTGCACTGTTTATTGTACGCGGCCAGGTCATCTTATGAATCACCTGTGCAAGAAATGTGTTCTTTCCGTTCATTTGCCCGTCGCAGACAAACAAGGAGGACCCCCCCCCCCCCGGTCACACAGAGGAGCGTTCGCCGCATTCAGGGCTGTTAACTGATGCTGCTGCAGATCAGTCTGTTGTGTCTGTTTTATCTCGACTGCGCCATAAACCGAGCAGCCGCACAAGGCCTATCACGTGATCGTGCATATTCAACCATCATTATATAGTGAAAAGGGTTTTCCGAGAAGGGTGGCGATAACAAAAAAACGTACGATTACGTTTTGCTGTGGTCTCGCTGCTGTTTTAGTTATCTGACAAAGAGGGAGAAAAACCACGCTCATCTTTCGCGCCGTTTCGGCATCTCACTGCGGCACCTGTCTCAGCTGCTTGCTGGCTGGGAGGCGACCTTTGAATGATCAGTTTAAACAAATTAAACGCACAGCTGGATTAGAACTTGTCTGGTTGAGACTGATGTTTTCCGACGATGCTTTCTGCACGGAACGGTACGCGTTTGGTTTTGTCGCCATTGACTTGTCAGAGATACGGGAGGTTACCGTGACAGGAAGGAAATGAGTGCGACTGTATTATCTCAACGCTTGAGCTGACCTCAGGTCGCTGTAGAATTTAATTTGTAAGCCAATAAATGGCCAGTTCTTTTTCCTTTGCTTAGTCACTAGAAGATTTTATGTAAAACACCGAGAGACTCAGTTTCAAGTTCAAATCCATATGAAAAGACTTTTGAGGCAGGCCTGGATGCAAGATAAACCATGAAGGTGGCTGTGAAGGATATTTGATGCCATATACTTTATTTCAGCAAATTCATTTCATTCAGGCACCTTTAACACAGAGCAAATACATAAATCGACATGTTCATGTTTTAAGCACTCTGACATCTGGAGCATGGCGCAACCGTCCACTGCAAAGGTTGACGCCATTATTCTTCTTTGGCATTCCGTTTGCATTGTTGTTTCCAAATTTCTTGTTGTCAAAGGACTTTGATGTTGACACTTATGGTAACCGTAACGCAATTTCTACTTTGTTTTCAACTCACCAGGCAGCTTGCCGCTGCTCCCGTTACACAACATTCGGACCTGCGATGTTGCTATGTGGACATTTAGGTGAAACTTCACACTTGCTCGCCGACCACGCCACCGGTCTAGTGCAACACTCGAAAAAAACACATTGCGTACATGGCGTTGTTTTCACAGATGTTGCCAGCGCCGCATCACGTCGTGCATTCAAGGAGCGAAATCAGAACGTCGGTCACCCTTTCGTCGGCGTGTGTATTAGAACTGAATAGATATTAAGTCCGTCAATCTCTGCACACGCACGGAGCTGTCAGCGCTGGGATAAGGATGGGAAGAGTGGTGGATGAGAGCGTTATTGCAGCGAGGTGCAGCTCATTGCCACTGCACTATGTAAACTGTTTCTGTCATCCCGTGTGTCGCGGCTGAGTTCCCACACAGCTCTGGAGTGTGCAAATACGATGTTACGGATCAATCTGCAGTGTTTTATTGTGGCCATTTCACTGCGCAATTCTCCGTGTCATACAATTTGTTGTGTTCCTTATGGTGCGCATATGGTATGAGGTCCCGAAGCTCGATCAGAGATATTTTTGTGTGCATTTGTTCAGAAAGTAGGATGAATTTACGCATCCGTCGTGTGGGTATGATACAGGAGACTGTGCACAGGAAACGTTCAGTCAAAACAAAGCGAAGCAGCTCTATTTGTAAAATCCCGTACATAAGTGAAAGCCACTGGTTCCGCAGGTACCACCGCCCTGTAAATGTGAATTATATTTAGACAAACGGCACGATAGAAAATGTCAAGTGTCGATATATACATATACGTGCGCGTGCTTAGAGGTGCTCAGCTGTAATCCGTTGTCCCGCTGTGCAAACTCTCAGACGGCACTGCCTTGGGTGGGGTTTGGCTCCGTGTCCTTGTCTGTGTGTGGGGGGCAGCAGTAAGCCCGGCTGCACGTAGGCACCTTGAGCCTTCCCGCCAGGCTTGCAAGAAAGCGACGAAGCGCGTTGCGCACGGCCGAGGAGGAGAAGTAGAAAATGAAGGGGTCGAGGCAGGCGTTGAAGGTGCTGAAGATGAGGGCAATTTGGCGCCAATCTGGACTTTTTCCAGTGGCAAAGCCCACTATGTGGGACACGTTATAGGGCCCAAAGCAGAGAACAAATACCACTAGTGTCCCCAGAGACAACCCTATGGCCCGCTGCCGCTTCCGCCGGCTAATGTGGGGCAGCTTGCACAGGATGCGAACAAAGTTGATGTAGCAAAAGCTGCAGATGAGGAAGGGGATGCAGAAGAGTACCAGGCACAGCTCCAGACGCACAGGCAGCAGGACCTTCAGCTGTTCGTTGGTAAAGTTCTCATAGCAGATATTCTGGGGGACGGGCGATATAAAGTTCCCGTCGCCTTGAGGGTTGTAGTAAGGTACAATGTAGACGACACTCAGCTGCATGAGGGAGACGACCCAAAAGAAGATGCTGGCGAGCACAGCATACAGCGGTCGCCGGCTGAGCTTGTGCCGGATGGGGTAGGCCACCCCCAGGTAGCGTTCCACGCTGACGCCTGTGAGAAAGAAGGTGCTGTTGTAGATGGTGGCGTAGAAGAGGAAGCCAGACAGAGGGCATAGGAAGTCGGGCATGTACCACTGCATTCCATCTGCTGCCTCTTTCATCCGGAAGGGCAAGAAGATGAGAAAGAGGAGGTCGGACACAGTCAGGTTGAGCAGCAGGATGTCGATGGGGGCTGGCTTCTGGCGCACCTTCAGGCTGAAGGTGTAGAAGGCCAGGATGTTGGTGGGAAGGCCTGTCATGAAAGTGATGATATGAACAGCCAAGACCAGATGGGAGTGGTCAGTCAGCATGGTGGCGACTTCATTCCTCAGAGCTACTGACAGCAGGATGCAGCCTTCATGACATCTGGATCTACAAACATCAGACCAGAACAAGGGATTTAAAATGGCAGGTGGCTATTGTGAAGGACAGCGAGGGACAAGCACACACAAAAACACAGACGAAGAGATCGAGACAGAATGCATTTAGTCGCCATTCTTTTCTGTCCACCTAGATAAGTGTCCACGCCATCTTAAATCTACAATTTTGCGTCCGCCGTCGAGGGGAATGACAGTAAAGGCCGAATGTGCTAGAAGCTTCCTTTTCTGGCGGCAGAAAATCTCTCCTTTAAAAATATTCTGCACACTTCAAACTCAGCAGTGCCAGCTGAACTTTATGAAGGTCAAAGCATTAAACCTGTAAGGTATTTAAAGATGCCCTAATGGAAAAAAATACAAAAATCTATTTCAGAGTTTAAATTAATACAGTGTTAAAACATACTTTTCAATTAGAAATGAATTGCTGTCTTTATTAATAAATATGACGGTTATCAGTCATAGTAACTGTATATTACTATATTATAATGTATTTAAGAACCATAATACGAAAACAAGGGGAAGAAAAACTGGGTGAGGAATATGCGGACCTATCTGGCTAGGGTTTTGAACTAAAGGCACCAGTCATTCTCCCTTTGAATTCTTAAAAGCATTAGCAGTTTTATTCACGCATCTATTAGAAATTCATTTAAAAAAATCTTCCGGTTCCTAAGCATGCAGTCGACTCCGAGGGCTCCATTTTCATCCGCAGCCAGACAGCAAAGAGTTATGTTATTCGTAGTCAGGAGTTACCTCTGTGCCAATGAATAAAGATTTTGGCTTAAGAAAAGCCATAAATAATGTAAAGACTTGAAATGCAAAACGCAAAAATACAACACAAAGCGCAATATCATTAAAATGTGCGTTGCTAACACGTGTACCTAACACACGGCATGTTCTGGAAAGTGGCCCGCGCGAACTGATATGCGGGGAGACGGCAGGGAGAATTAACTGAACGGAATTAAATTTGAAGAGAAAAAGAAAATTAATAATTCAGTTGCATATCACAGCTGATACTGACTGCCAACCCAGAATACAATTTCAACACTCTCGTTCCGATAACCCTTAGAACAAATATTCGTTCGTACGGTGGTTACAATTTAAATAATCACGTATTGACATTGTCCGAGCGGTTCTCCTAAAACAACATCGGTTTTAAATGTATTTCTTAATGCCTTTTGTAAAATCACAGTTGCTGCACTTTAAAAAATCACCAGTCTAAATAACAGACTAATAAAATCCTTATTTCGGGAGAGTGGTTTGGCTTACTGCCCCACAGTGATCGATACCCCACCTAGGAGACCAGTCTGTAATACTGGATAATGTCTTCTGACCAGACGAAGCTCTTACCCCAGCGCCGCTTGAGCTCCCCGTGCGTGGCGCTCATCTCTTCGGCTCGATGGCTCGCAGTCCTACTGGAGGCGATTTCCACCACCAGGCAGGCAATGTACCTCGCTGTTTGCCCAACCAACGTGAAAATCAGCGAGATAATGGAAAATTAATAAGGTTCTCTGGCGATGTGCATTCTCTCCTGTTATTCAAACAAGGTCGCCTAGGAACCCCGTAATGTCTTGAAAGGTGCCACGAGGGAGCTTGTCCACATCTCGTCTCTTAGTAACACGCTCATATCTTGGGGAGCGCGTCCAAGACCTCATTTACAGGCAGCAGAGTCGATCGGGTCATTAGTCACACACCGAGATGTTATCTGGTTTATTCCCTCCAGGAACGAGAAGGAGGAGGAAGAAAACAGGCGAAAAGGGCATGAAATTACCGCCACTGGGGAAAACGTCCTTCGATCCCCCATCTGTGACTGCCCACTGGGGCAGTACACCCTTTCGTGGGTCAGCGAGAGGGACTTTGCTGACACTGCCAAACCTTTGTTGTTTCAGTCGCAGGCCAGGTGTTTAGGGGAGGGTGATAAGGGAATGTACAGGTGCGCCACCCCAAGTCGATGGGAAAATATTCTGCATTCTATGGCCGGTGGGTTGCAGTGGTGGGAGTTGACCCAGCTTTCGAGGGGTGACATAAGGAAGATTCATTTGGAAGTATGCATGGTTATGCCAATGAAGAACTTCACATAGATAGATAGATAGACAATAAATGTAACATCTGCTTATGGTGATGGTTGCCTCTTTTCTTACTGCTTGACCAACATGAAGTGCTTCAAGGACATCTAAATAGCTCCTTAATGTTCCAGCAAAAATTAACTAAAATTTAAATATGCTTACAAATGAATCCCCATAATTTACATAAGACATCTATGAATAGACAATTTATTCTAAGAATTCTGGTGCCAACCTGAACTTTCACCGACAAATATATTCAAGTGCTTCTGTTATATTTGTTTATTCATCAATAAGTGGTGTCTGTCACTCACTGTCATTATGAATATTACTTGAATATGATGTCAGCAGAGTAGCCTGTTTTGCAAATTTTACAAGAAAAAGACCTCGCTGAAAATTTCACCGTGACTTTTCTTTAAGATGTATGAACCCAGGGGTGCAACAGTGTCTCTGCCAGTAGGGTCATCACTCCACAGTGGCTGGGCTGGTAGGTTGTGATTTTGAATCTGTGTGTGGGAGGGGGGGGGGTCACACTGTGATGGACTGGTATCCCATTCAGGGGCAGCTTCATAGTCCACGTGCGGCTTCGGACCACCACAACCGGGCTCAGGATAAGCGGTAAACAAAAATGGATGGGTGTATGAAATGCGTACGTGAATGCGCGACTTTCAAAACAAGCAGGAGAAACATTATTCTGATGATCCGTGTTTGTGAGCTAAACTGAAGTTGGCGGACAAGGCGTGAAACGTCACCTGTGGGTTAAATCAGGTGACTTTGTTTCGTGCAAAGCAGATTTTGAAAAATCATCACTTTCAACTCACTGATTTTGTCAGTAAGAACTAAAGACTCTTACAAGAACCTTACAAAAAGTACATTACAACATTGTACTAACAGCATACTACGACATTGCATAACCAATTATTCCTGTTGCAATAAAAATTGCTTAGTCCGTGCTCTTTTCACAAGTTTTCTGTTATGTGCACATCCTGTACTTAACCATCTGCGTTTTTTTCAAACTGAACTCTGTCAAACACAAACTATTATTACCTTCAAAGCTCTGAACATGCAAATTCAACTGCCTTTTACATAAAAGGGTTAATTCATTTCCCGAAACCACCCAGCTGGGGGGGGGGCAGGATAGTCTGTTCCCGAACAAAAAAAAAAGATTTCTAACCTTTCGGTGTTACATTTTTACATTTCAGTTTATATTTTGCCGTCGCAGTCTTTCTCAAAGCTTTTTGCACCTTCTTTTCGACCTTCAGAGGAAATATTTTGATAATTTGGCGTCATGATATGAAGAAATAGCGTTGAGATACGCTGCCCGTGTCTTCTACCTCGGCAAGTATGTGCACACTATGCCTTTAAAGATGCTGAGTAAGGTTACTCACACGTTTTTGACACGATATTCATTTCATTGCTCGGCTTTAGCCTTTATTTATGCTACTAGTTATTGTTTTCGGGGTACCACTGATGTACAAAATCCTTGTGGATCTGAGACACAAAGAGTGTGTCTCTTTCCCAAAGCTTCTGATAGAAGCATCTGTTACAAGTTAGAATAAAACACTGGAATTAAAATGATAATGTGATGGGTGCTGTAATGCATTTTAAAAATCGGTCGTATGGAAAACAATGATTAATTTTCCCAAATCATTGTAGCAAATTTCCACCGTACATTTATATAAGGAACACATCTTCATTAAAGCAGTCCTTACTGAGTACATTTCTACATGAATGCAGTTAATTTTCTGCTAGCATTTTTTTAAAATAGAACATACAGTACTGTGCAAAAGTGTTAGGCACCTGGGGGAAAAATGCTATAAAGCGAGGATGGTTCCAGAAATAATGCCATGAATACTTATTAATCAATAAACCTTCTAAAAAGTGCAGCAGACAAAAAACCTCAGCCAGATCAATATTTGGTGGGACCACCCTTTGCCTTTAAAACACCATCAGTTCTCTTATCTAAACTTGCATGCAGCTTAAGGTAGAGGTTGGTAAGTTCTTTCAAACATTTTGAGGAACTGGCCACAGTTGTTCTGCACACTTTGACTGTCTCTGCATGTCCTCCCAGACTGACTGGATCATGTTGAGATCAGGGCTCTGTGGGGACCAGACCATCTGCTGCAGGATTCCTTCTTTTTGCTCAAGATAGTTGCGTATGACTGAGATTGGGTGTTTGAGGTCATTCTCAGGCTGCAGAATGAATTTTATGACCAACCAGAAACCTCCCTGATGGTAGAGAAGAATCTACCTGTACTTCTCAACACACATTCAAGTTGCATGTCTAACACTTTTGCACAGTGCTGTATATTTATTGGTTTTCTTCTGGCAGGTGGCACAACGAGTGCAACTGATGCCTCACAGGGTGTGGGCCGTTTTAGTGTGTTTTCAAGTTCATGCTGTGTGGAGTTTGCATGTTTTTCACATATCTGGATGGATTTCATCCCACAGTCCAAAGGTATACATTTCAGGTCAATTGGAAACTGTAAGCTGCCTATAGTGTAGGTGACCGTATGTGGGTATGGCTACTCTGATGGACCGGTATCCTATCCAAACTGTATCCCCTCCTCCTCAACTTGTGCCCAACAATTCTGGGATGATCTCCAGACCACCGTGACCACCATGACCCTCACCAGGACAAACAGTTAAGGATCAAGGTTTTTTTTTTCCCTCTGGTTCTGGTAAATTTTGTAAATACACAGATTTCAATTTCATTTACAAAAGCATTGTTTAATTCAGACTTCTTACAAAATACAAGAGGAATGTAAATATACATTTTATAACAGCAGATACTAAATTATTTTATGTTTACAGCTTTTTTATAAATTCACATTACTTTTGCATATTACAAGCGTATGAAGCACTTTCCTTTAACGTAAAAAAAAAATTCAAAAATGAGGAGTAAACATATTTATACATTATAAGGGGGACCAAATAACACACGAACAAACACAGATGTGTACAATTCATTTTATATACACCTGTCCCCGGTATGTGTCTTCCCCATTCACGTCCCCACGACAGAACGTCACGTGTTTTTTATGCCAAGACATTTTAAATTTGGAAATTAAGTAAAAAAAAAAGGGGCAGTCATGGGTGAGAGGGAAACGTGAGAAGACACATGGCACAGCCTCCTCTGCCCTCTTCCACTCTCTCCTGTTGTGCACATCACCTTTTCTCTTTGTTTGGCTTGTAAACGTTCATTATAGTCAAATGCATGGCTAACGGTAAATTGTCTGCGATTCTTTTTGTAACAAACATCAGTGTTGTACAAAGAAAGAAGAGAGCGAAAGTGGGTGAGTTTTTTAGTTATTTAGGCATTTTATAGTGTTTTTGCTGACATTTCGTGAAATTGGTTAAAGTACTTTGGAGGAGCTCGGAACGGAGCGTAATTTTTCCATTTACGATTGTGTGATACGGGCTCCCTGTTCATGTTTTTCTGGTTTAAGTCTGGTTTTCAAGAACAGACCAGGAGTGTAAATTGTGTGATAAGTGCATATACGTAACTGAAACTTTATACTGACACTTCTGCCCAGGGTGCAAACGTTGACGTAACAACATAGTAACATTCATAGTCACAGAGAGAGTGAAGCAAACCAACTAATTCATTCAGTGCAGTAAATACCACGATTTCAGAAAAGTCCCAAAACCACTTTGGCCAAATCTCTGACACTACAGTCTTCTCTCTGTCTGGTTGGTCTGTCAGGAGGTTTCATTTGAGCTCTGAGTAACTTCCTCCGTTCCACCGCAGCTCCAGTGAAGGCAGTATAAATATTTGTAGCAGCAAGTCATTTGAAGCCTCACCAGCAACCGCTTGAAGATATTTTTGAGCAGCTTCCTGAGTGTGGAGGACGAGAAGTAGAAAACGATTGGGTCCAGACAGGCATTGAAGGTGCTGAAGAGAAGTGCATAGTTGCGCCAAGTTGGGCTTGCACCAGTGACAAACCCAACCACATGGGACACATTATAAGGCCCAAAGCAGAGTATGTATACCAACAGTGTCCCCACAGATAAACCAACTGCCTGCTTCCGCTTCTGTTGGCTGAAATGTGGCAACTTGCACAGGATGCGGATAAAGTTGATGTAGCAGAAGGTGCAGATGAGGAAGGGGATGCAGAAGAGCACGAGAAAGAGCTCCAGACGCACGGGCAGCAGAATTTTTAGCTGCTCCTGGGTAAAATCCTTGTAGCAGCTATTCACCCGTTGCTGCTCAGAGACATTCGTGGAGTTATAGTACTCCATAATGTATACAATGCTGCAGTGTGACAAGGAGAACACCCAGAAGATTACACTTGCTATCACTGCATACAGTGGCCTCCGATGAAGCTTGTACTTGATGGGATAGGCGACCCCGAGAAAACGCTCCACGCTAATCCCCATGAGAAAGAAGGTGCTGTTGTAGATGGTGGCATAGAATATGAAGCCAGACAATGGGCACAAGAACTTGGCTAGGTTCCATTCCATCCCATCTGCTGCCTCCTTTATCTTGAAGGGCAAAAAGATGAGAAAGATGAGGTCGGATATCGTCAGGTTGAGTAGTAAGATGTCAATGGGTGTGGGCTTCTGGCGAAACTTCTGGATGAAGGCATAGCAGGCCAAAATGTTGGCTGGCAGGCCGGTAATGAAGGTGATGAAGTACACTGCCAGCATCAATCTGTGGTCCAGGTTTTTTTCCATTTCATAATCTGGAAGAAAAATTCAACTATGCGTTCTGCAGAGAGGAAACAAAGAAGTTTTAGACATAACCCAGCATGGGGATACCCTTTTGAGCAGTTGCAACTTTTGAAAGTTAAGCAGGTCATCCAGCTTGGCGAAATACCCTGCGATGGTAAGAAATCTACAAAGCTTAGAGCTTAGAGTTTAGTGTCTTTGAATAAACAGAGCATGTCGAATATGACTTAACATCAACTTTCAGGGACCTACAAACTTGAGCCAGAGGTGGTAGAGCAGCTTATCAGGAATGATATGGGAGGAATCCATAAACAGCAGTAAAGGGAAGTCACAGTAATAAAGAGGGGACTTTATGGCCGGTCTCCAAGTCGGGTTTCTCGACAGCCCCTCCGCCAGGTTTCAGCACATTCCCCGTATATACAAACGCCATCGAAATGCAGCATTACAGTGTTAAAAATGCATTTGCTCATCTGACATTTCATCCAAAGCAAGTTTCATCATTTTCACATTTCGCCCTACGTATTATATTTTTTATTAAAGCAATTTAAGGAACTCATTTAACCATCGTGCCTTTAAGAGAAGCAACTACTTATTGGAAAACTCATACGACGACAGAAAAACAACCGGTAAATGCAACTGAAAGAAGCCTCACCGCATAACCCCAAATGTGTCACGCCAAATCAATACTCCCCCGAAGCACCGGTCAGTCACCACTAGAAACATCTGACCTAGACGTGGATGAACCTCTGACAAAGTGTTTGACGGGTCTTCTGGCTGCCCTGCGACAATATGACATTCTATCTGGTTGGACCAAGTTAACCAGAATCACAGGCAGGTCCTGCTGCCGTGGTCCTGAGTCACTTTAACAAGTAAGGAGCCCCAGCTTCTACGTCACTGAGGTCGACGCCCAACGCAAGACGTCACCGCCACCTGCGCCGCACTATTGCTCGAGCCAAACGCGTGTTGAGCCGTCGATTTATTCAAATATGGATTCCTAGGTAAGCACACTGTAATGTACCGCTGGATGTGGGGCGTGTGAGTCGAAACAACGTTAAAAGAAACACAACTCGTGAAAAAAGGGCTGAGAGTGAACAAGGTGGACACCTGCACGATGAAAGGACCGAACGGCTTTATTAGTTTTAGTTGTCAGGGCTTGTCAGGTGTTGCCCAGGAATAGTCAAGTGTGTGTAAATCCGCAGCTTACAAGCCATCGAGAAGCGCTGCTCGTCCTTTGATGCCGCGCGAGTTCGTTGCACAAACTGACCTTTGGAAGATCTGTGTTTGATGTTGTTTGGCTGTTTTATTTCCCTGACAATATTTATTCATTAGAAGAAATAACAGAGCTATATTAAAATATTGCTAAGGAGAGAACAAATCCACAAAGGCTGGTGCCTTCATATGTTTACATATGAATTTATCTGTAGATGCGTACTGGAGGAATAGAGCCATTATTGTGTGCGCCGGTTCCTCATTTTGTAAACACATTTGTGACCAAATGCGTTTGCGCATCTATTTTTGCCGTTTCTCCAAACTCACAAAGTTAAAACATTAAGGCTTAATTATGCAGTTATTCTTTAGTATATTTGTGGTTAGAGTCTGTAAAAATGTCAGATTTACCTACAAGAAACACAGCATTGCAAGACATTCATCTAATACCTGCAATAACAGGTTACCTTAAATGACTCGGAACGTAGATGCTGTCTTCACAATCTTTTCCTTAAACAGGTGCAATGTTCAAAATCTGGCTCTCGATCACCAGCCAGAACGCCAGACACAAACTGTAAACACTGTAGAGGTGAGTTGAATTAATCTGCTTTCCCATTTCTATTCTTCCTGGATCTGTTTTGTTGCCACCTGTCTGCAGTGTACGTGAAAACAATCTGTAGTCTGTAAGATGTATTGACCGCATACGCTCTTTGACTCACAGCGAATGAGGCACGTGGCATAACCAATTTTTTGGATCACATCACCTGGTCCAGACTGTGACGATATCTTGCTTGGACTGCTACTACACCCTCCTGGTTTCTTGTAGCTGCCTGGCTCAAGTTCAAGATTCTGGACATAGCTGATACATCTCTACACCACACTCCCCCAAGAACTACACAAGGACACTACACTCTTCCACCTCAGGCTGCCCCCTTCAAAAGAGGTCCAAATCTCAGTCTTCACTTCAGCGTGGTGATGGACTCCCTATGTCCTTCAGAACTGGCAAATGCCTTCCAGCATTCAAGAAAGCTCTGAAAACTTATCTTTTCCTGACACATTTCTCCTCCGAACTTGCGAGACTTGGAAAGTTAGTCCTTTACTTCATGCTAGGCTTTATCTACCTATCTTTGTATTCACACCACTTCTACTGGTAGCTATTGAACTGTACACACTACAACAAAGGCTATGCTGGACAAATGTACTGTGCTTCCAAAATTGTGTGTATGTGTGAAAGCCCTCCATTTGCTGTGGAACAACTTAAGTTTACTTTGAGTTGTACCTCACTTTGGAGAAAAAGGTCTGCCTAACACATAAATGCAAATCTATAGCAAGAGGATAGATGTTCAGCTCATATGCTGGACTTCAGTGTCAGTTACCTCAATACATTGTTACCGATTAGTACTTTGAGAAAAAGATCTTATACATCTTTATATATATTATACGTATGAAATATGTTAACCATTAACTACTACCCAGTAACCAGCCCATAACCACCCAATGTGAAATTCATTTGTTTACATTGAACAATTTATGTTTCACAGTTGATGCAAAGTTTGGAAGTTTTCTTTGTGCTACGAACTTTTTTTGCTCCCGTGCTCTCCAATTCCGGCACTTTCTTCTTCTGCGAGCAAATTAGGAATGAATCTGAAGAATATGGTTTATTTTGAGAACTGGCAAAACTTATTTTGCCAGAAAAGTTCTGTATCTTAATGGGAAAAATGCACAGACAGTTTTCCTAATATTCTTGATGTACAACTGAATATTAATAGTCAGTTCCTGCCTGCCAGTTTTAACTATTTTCTTAAAACTAAGAGGACTATCCTTCCAACATCTGAAATTTCAAATTTCCTGTTTAAAGTCCTGTTTAGAGGTGAAACCTGAACTGTGGTCTGAATATTTCAATGAGAACTTAAAAGGGATTCTTATTCGCCCTAATTGTTCATTTAAAGAGTTCAAATATATGTCAGCTTATGTAAACATGAAGCCTCCTGCACTTAGGACCAGTGAAATGGATGCAAAGAGATGGTTGATACCTACCGCTCGGAGCTCTTCTCCTTCCTTCAGCTTTGATGGTGCCCACAGTGTGGTGTCTCGGAAGGGTCTTGCTTTTTATGGTTAGGCAGACATGCAGTGGAAACACGTCGCTCTGAGCGGAAGACGCGCTACTTCCCCAGCGACGATTTGGGGAAGGCTGTCCATGGGGGGTGGGGCGTGTCTCCAGCTGCTTCAGACTTGTAATGCTATCAGATCTCACTGTGAAATGTTGATGCTGCAGTGAGATATTTCTCACTTTTGTTTGTTTAATTGTAAAAACCACAAAGTTTTCATACTGCACAGCCTTGGCCTCAAGTCACATGTGTGTTTCTCACTCTGTCGCTCTCTCAGACACGCAGTCACACTCACACCCACACACCCAGGCGACACATTTTGCACGAACGTTCAACCTCAAAGAGATGGACCTGTGGACTAGCTGTCGCACCTGGTAACAGGTCAAAGTTGCTATGTTAGAGGTTAAAGGAAGTTTGCAGAGATGCTCTTCACCGAGCTGAAGCTTCGCTTTGCATACAGGAGGAAAGAGCTTCTTCCGCTGCACTTTCCCACATGTGCTGTGGCACTCAACTGGGTGCCTGGCGAAAGGAGATTTTTTTCTTTTTTTTTTGCTGTTGTTCATACAAGTTTTTTGACAGCTGTTTTGACCAGAAAAGGGGGGAAAAAAATCGAAACTTTCTAAGGCTGACAAAGCATCCCAACAGCATTTGAGAGGCGACCCTCGGACTGACTCAGCTGGATGCGTGCGGTTACACACAGAGGGGAAATCCCACCTCACGTGCAACATGGGAGTCCCCCCGGCACGAAAAACCACATAGACAAAATTGAGGAATTCTTATTTTTAGAGACAATACCAGTAAAATGCGATTAATACACTTCACTATGAGAAAACTTTATTGGCCAAGTATGTTTCATGCTGGGTGTGTAGTAAAGGAATAGAAAGGAAGTAAGAAAATGCAATAAATAAATAGTACAGTTCCTTACCTGAATGTGTTATCTAAGTAAGAGCATAGAATGAGAAGTAATGGTGCTGAATGTATACAATAGGCATAACTGGTGATAATCTGTTATATTACTTTAAGATATATTGTGTACTATCTTCCCAGTCTTAACTGGCACTTTATTCGTTCCTGGAAAAGCTGCACAACTGGCCTGTGCCAGGATCCCACTTTACACTATTTAAAATGGAAAAAAATAATATCGTCCAAACCCAAAGCCCCAGATCGACTTTGCCAAATATCACTAAAACACCGTGTGGCACACGCAGCGTCACACCACGCGGAACACACAGCTGTGCAGCACACACACACACACACACACACACACACACACACACACACACACACACACCAGGGAGATGAGGCCTGCCTGAAGATGTGAAATGATGGCCCTTTCAGCTTGCTATGCTCCACAGTATTACATGACAAAGCGGGACACCGCAGGAACAAGGTAGTCGCGCAACATGTGAAGTTTGAGTTTCTCGATTTCTTGCCCACACGGTTCTGGCACATCATTTTAAGTGCAGTATAGCAGGCTGTCTGTTGCACAAGCTGGGTGCTGGTCTTAAAATTTTAGTTGCATTATAGTGAAATTGCTTATATCAGGGCTGCGTATACTGGGTTTTACCCACATCACGTTTAGGACTTGGATACCAAAGGATTATGATCTATCTATCTATCTATCCATCTGTCTGCTTGTCTCTCTTTCTATCGATTTCTATCACTACATCAAAATATGAGGCCTAAATCTCTTTCTGTTTAACAAACTGCTAGAACACGTATGATCTATTTGGTATGTTATTTACTTACACGCTTACATTCAGCATCAGGGTTTGTTTGACCGTACCAGGCGTTTCCCATCCTTACTGGGCAAAGCTGATTTCAGCCGTGAACTGCTTATGTAACAGAGGAGCCGACAGTCATATACAGTTCCTGAAGAGAATTATCAAACCTGCGAATACGGAGTATGCGGGGCAGTCACACACGGATATGTGGTATCGCGCCACCAACAGTAATCTAGCAGAAACACCTCATATTCCCCCCTTAATTCTACAGTACGGAAGTATCTTCTGTGAAAATACTGGCTGGTTCTCAGATGGAGGCGACAGCTACTTATCGGTGGGAATCTGAACCTGAGAACCTTTTTTTTTTAACCTGGTCGGTGTTTCTGCCCGATGGGAGAATATACAGTACATTCAGTTTTTTTTTTCCCAGCTTTACTCAAACATTGAACAAACAGCGGCGCGCGTATGATTTCCCAGGTAACCCATGTGTGAATTAAACGCGTGCAACTAAATGCTAATGCTGCGTTTTTAATGGATGCCCCACAGGGAACGCGGAGGGCAGGAACCAAACACGGGCGCGTGGAGATCACGACCCGGGAAGGCCGGCTCGTGTTTAATCGGCCACGGTAGTGACCTGCACCCTCGGCGCCGACACGGACACCGATGCGCACGTCTCCGTTCACGCGTGACCGCGGCAAATGCGATAATTAGAGCGCGGTGGTCTTGATAGGCGCACGATTAGCCCACTCCGACGGCCGAGGTCACGGCCCATATGCTGCCTGCTCGCGCTGCTGCCTATGATCTGTCTCTGTAAGTCAGCGTCACAAGAATCCTTCTGTCGGTAGGGGAACGTGACTGCGCGTGTGTCACAGCTATGTGTTTTGTTTATACTTGTCCATGTGTGCGTGCGTGCGTGTGCGTGTGCGAGGGAGAACTGGCGTGGCGCAATGTCCGAGTATGAATGAGTGTAAGTTCTTTAAAAGTGCTGCGCCAACACACAATTTTTCTAGTGGCATCGCCCGGAAATTGTGTAAAATGATACGGCGCTGTTGTGATATTCCTGAATGTTTTATTCTTGCCTATGTAGGTGGAGTGCAGTCAGCATCTGTATCTTGTGAAAGATTGAGACTTTCCTGGTTGAGATGTAAAGAGAAATATTGACACCTCTATTGCTGCATATTGATATCTGTACAATTTTCTTTCTAATAATTGTAAGTTTCCACTGAAATGTCACAACTAATCCCACGTACTAGAGGAAACGTTGCTGTTTATTTACGGTGTACAAATCCCTACATTTGTCGGGGAAATCAACAAATGCCACACATTGCTGACAGCTCCGTGTGTGTGTGTGTGTGTGTGTGTGTGTGTGTGTGTGTGTGTGTGCGTGTGTGTGTTTAAGCTGTTATTACATGCTTTGCCCCTGATTGCTCACACTCAGTACTCATGAATGTTGTCATGGAAATAACCTCCACCACAGTGAATAAACAGACCGGTCTGCGGTGGTTGTAGCTATTTTAGTGTCTGATCTATGAACTGACAAGAAAATATGTGTGTTTTCCGACACACAGGTTAAAACATCTTCTCTAACACAGGGGTCTGAGAGATGCAGAGGAAGTCGCTCTTTGACTGTGAGACATAGCAGCCCTGTGCAACTCCACGTCATATAAAAACAGAGCCGGACCTGTTAGAATATAAATATTGTAACGTATGAGCAGTTGAGTACTTTCCTCACCTAGTTTTTTTTTTATTACTATTCGGAGTTAAATCCTTGTGAAACTACAGAACAAGCACAAAGCAAAGAAACCACGAAGCTGGTATAAAATGAAATCTCAGCTGGCGTGAAGCACAGAATTTTCAAACATGTTTTTGTCACTGAAAACAACGACACGCTTTCTAAAGCATGGTTCCACAAATCAAGCAGGCCTTATGATTTATGGTATAAATATAATATATATTTATCTTATCTGGTCTCAAGGCCTGCACTGCAGTGACCAAAGGTTACAAAAAGAGGGCAGTTAGGTTTGCAGAGACTTGCTCTAATTTTTGAGTAACTGCTGCCCCCTGGAGGCCGTGCTGGGAATCCTGGAGTACTGTGCAGCAAATGGTCCTTCGTGACAAAAAGTGCTTGTTTGGTGCTTGTTTCCAAAGTCCATCTTCAAAGCTGTACATGTTTTCAGAACATAATATTGCACGTAAAATTACTTATTAAGAAAAAGTATTGCAATTTTTTTTTTTTGCAACTTCCATTTCTTTTTTTATATCTTCCACCACACACTTGCAAGCGATCACATCGTTGGTCACGGCGAAACCATAAAAGAGGAACAGCGAATGCAGCCTGGGTGGGTGTGTGGGCCGATTCTTCTCAGGTTTTAGAAGCAGAAGTTGAGAGCTGCAGTCACTCATTGCATCCATCCCTCAGGCTGCAGTGGGCCTGTTGCTGCCGGGTTCTGTGGGAGAACAGGGTGCTGAGGTCAGCTGTGCAAAACCTAAATTGCGTGGAAGAAGCACAAAGGTGGCATAAAGCCTGGCAACACACATTTTGCACATGCATGCTGTGGGTTCAAATCCCAGGAAAGACTGTGTTGTTCCACTGGACAAGCTGCCCTTGTAGAAAGTAAAATGGCTTTTGGTTTGAAAAGACTCTTTAGCTAAGCAGTAGATACTGAACATTTAAGATGTGTCTTGTTATTATTTGCAGTTTGTGTGCGGTTCGCTGGTAAGGTAGTGTTCACCTGTAGCTCTTGATGCAGAAATGCAGGCTCACCAAGGATCCAACTATGACGAAAGCAAGGACCCATAAAACGACAGGTAATAGCGGGACCTCGGCATCAGCAGACACAGGTGAGGCTAAAATCCAGGGCGAGAAAGAGAGGGAGGAGAGAGAAGACTTAAATAAGTGATGCTAGATTACACTGAACAGAAAGTCAGTTCACCCAGAATACTTAATAATGGTTTTTTAAGAAATCATTCCGTTCCTTTTCATCTTTTTAAACGATCCTTCGTATGTATAATATTATGTTATATAACACTGTATATATGAACATATACATAATAACCTCATTGACAACAGTGCTGCAGCACCTGCTTGATCCAGGAAATGCCAGGGAACGATTTCACTCCTCTCCAGGATGAACAGGGTTGGCAGAAGAAGAAGAGTACGAGAATATTTGCAGTGACTGAAATTTACATTTATTCATTCAGCAGATACTTTTCTCTAAAATCACATTATAGAGATTTTCTCGTTTACGCAGCAGGGAAATTTTTACCGGAGCAACACCGGGGTAAGTACCTTGATCAAGGGTACTACAGCAGGAGGTGGGATTTGAAGCCAGAGCCTTCAAATCCACACGCAGCAGCCCTAACCTCTATTCCATAATGCTAAGAAGCACCCAGGACGCCTGACATTGAATGTCATTGCAGCCTTGCAATCGATTTAATGCCCATATATCAATTGCATGCTGACTGCTCACCAGTTTAAAATGCCTGTACAAAAACGTGGGCCACAATTTCCAACTGTACCAAAAAGTGGATGGAGGCTCGGTGGAAATCAGAAGCTCATTCTGAGGCCTTCCTCCGTTTGTATTTATATTCATGTTCTGGGTCCGGTGACACATACCGGGGAGGCAAGCAGCTTTCAAGCAGGTAAGGAGGGTAAGGTAAGGATAAAATCACATCCCTGGTATTGATATTAAGTTTAATGGCTGCAGTTGATGCCGTTCTGTTTGCTTTTCCTCTTATAGATACATGTATTTCGGGGTAACTTTACCGTGTTTGGTATGATAAAATTCCCTCGGCCACTAAATATCCTGATGGTTCATAGTGCAGTCGAGAAGTGTGTTTCGCTGGTGACCAAACGGTTGGCTTTTTTCAGCGTTCCTCCTTAACGCTTAAATGTCCCACCTGTGGCTGTAGTGCCCTTCAGCTTACCGCAAGCACCAGTAAAAACTACCCGGCTGTGTAAGTGGGTAGATGTGTCCGAGCTGCTTCTGGGCAAACAGTAGCTAACATTCCATTTTCTTTGTTCCACTGTAACAGTAAGCGGAAGCAGCTCCAGAAAGATGAATGCGTCCCAACTGGTGCGTGTTGAGGAGGAGCTGGAGCCACGGCTCGCGAGGCAAGTGCTAATGGCGGGCCGCAGGAACCACCTTTCAGACAGGCACCAGTGAAGTCGAATGCAGACACAGCCGAGAAACAACAGCGCAGCTCCTGTTCCTCAAACACAATGCCCTCTCAGACAGTTTGGACCTGACGCTTTGCTCGAGCTGAGATTTCAGCCATGCTGTAAACCAGATTGTCGGTACTGGACCGAGCAAGTCGGGAACTGGCTGAGTGTTGTTTTAAAGAAAGTAGATCGATGAGAGTTCTGGGCAGTAATACTGCTGGAAGCGGCACAAGTCTTCAAAAACATGGAAGAATTCTGGGAAAAATGAACCGTTCTGTATAAACACGGAACCACAGATTCTCCCACAGCTAACTGTCTAATACGCTGGAGGAGGAACTTACATACAGGGCAAAATATTGACTCCCACATAAAATATCCATTGCAACTATAACCATTTCAAGAGCGTTTTAGTTCCTCAGCCATCGCAGAAATACACCAACTGTGAACGTGATTCTGTGTGGTCAGCTAGGTATTCTTCTTTTTGGTAGTTAGTCATTCTGTGAAACAGACAATGGGGTCTCACTTACCTGCAATAAGTGTGCAAGCAACACTAAGAAGATTGTATACGTGGGTCTTCATTTTACTGTCAGTCTGCACATACTACCCACGTTCCACGCCGGGGCCCAGCCTGAGTCCTAAACCAAAGGTCAGTATAATGTCTTTATTGTTTCTTTACAGAGATAAAGGGTTTTAATCGGAAACAACAGCATACCGAAGAATCTTTATTATTTTCAGTTGTAGAAAATTTTGTGTTGACATAATAGAACATGTTATTTTATGTATTTAAAGGTGCCGAATCTTGTTTAGAATTTTGAAAATTGTACTGTGTTCTGTTCATTTGACCTTTGCCTCCTTCTTTCACTCGGGGTAGGCGGTTCTGATCTTGGAGGCTGAAGATCGGGCAGATTTCCGAGAATCCGTGGAAGTTAGCATCTAGCCCACGTCTAACACAGCAGCTCGAGGTGATGCTTTATCTAAACGTTGCTTCCGTAGCGCAGTTATGAGCTTTGTTAAGGTAAAAACAGCATGCAGCAGACCTGGGCGGCCCACCTTTGGTTAACACGAAACAGCCGGTCCTGAAGCACTAAATAAATGCTTTTATTTAATACTGATTTTTATTGTTGGACATCTGACAGCCAGTTAAGGGTTATAAACACGTGCCTGTGGGAATGTTTGCTCCGTAAATGTCCGCGCCCTAAGGAAGTACTTCAAAACACCACGGAGGCGATAAAAATATTTTATTATTCATAAAACAGCCCTTCATTTTGATTAACTTAAAAACCAAAGTTCACATTTGACAATAAACATCATACCTCTCTGGGTTGCAGATTATGCGCATAACAATTTTAGAAAAAGAAAAAAAAAGTCCAATGGAATTAATGTTAAGCAAGTGAAAGACTGCAAAATTGGACTATACACGTGTAAGAGTGCAGCACATTGCTGAACCTTCTCACCTTCAACCACCAAGGCTGGAGGCTGCATATCAGCAAAGAGCCAAAAGCCTCGAACGAGCAGTTTCATTTAATTCATCTGTTAAATGCAGCCCCCCCGCTTGACACGCTGGCCTCCTGCTGTTGCTACAAAAATACGATTTTCCAAGCTGTTAAATTAATATTGTTAATTAATCGGTGCTGCTGTGGGTCTCAGGGCCCCCCCACGGTTAGCAGAACGGCTCTTCCATGAAGACACTACGAGGGATCCCATTAATTGAACAGAGTCAATGCAAGGGTCCGCACACGGCCGCTGCCGAATTACCTTTTCCACAGGAATCGAGTACCGTGACAGTCCAATTCTTCTCAACAATCCCCTAGTCAAACCCATTCAAATGACTGGAGCCGCTCCCACATTTCTGTCCGCGTTACTGTAGGCTTGCTGTTTTTTCTAGAAGTGTTGAAACACAATGGCGTTATCTTCGCCTTATCACCCCGGTAATACAAATGCAGCACGTGATCATTCACAACGTAGGGCACCATCAACGCAGGGCTCTTCGCATTCATTGTTCTGGCCGAGTAATTGCCCGCCAATACATTAGTTTCACATAAATAATGAGGCCATTGAATTCCCACTGTATTAGTCCACGACATCAACAATAAGACCGTATTGTAGATACGGAGGAATAATGGAGGCTCATTGTTTTCCCGTTATCCGCTGTGAGCGGATCAGATCCCTCACATGATGGATCCCATCACTTTCCTCCACAGTGCCTGTCAAGCAACGGGCCACGTTACAAATCCAACTGTCGGCACCAACATCTTCTAGCGCTTTGGCATACCTCCAGGGGCCTGTTTCGGGAGGAACAAATGATACTCTTCATTACCGTCATGTCACCAGAATGCACAGTATTGTCCGGCCTGGCAGTTTCTATCTATGCTGAAGACAAGGGCCTGGCGAGAAAGATCTCCAGCCGTAATTCACTAAAACAGGGATGCACAACACACTTGGTAGTTAAAGCCCAACATGACGTGTCATCTAAAGTTGAAATAGGGGGTGGAAAGTGTTTTAACCGTTTACGCGGGTAACCCAGCATTCGAAAGGACATTTTTGAAATGACAGCTTGTACCAATGCAGCGGCACAGCATTATTAGTTTGGAATACAAAACTTATCTCTACGTTTCTCTAAAAAATGTTATTATGTCGGGTGAAAAGAAGAGACCCTGTAAAACTAAGTTACCGCAAAGCCAAAACTCACCTGTCTTTGCTTTGCAAGGTCCCTGTGTGTATGAGGGTGTCTCTGCATGTTGGGGTGGACGTGACCCTGGAGATGATGGGCGTTGTGGTGGGCGTTGGGGTGGACGTGACCGGGGAGACGGTGGGCGTTGTGGTGGTCGTTGGGGTGGACACGGACCACCGGACGGAGTGCTGCCGGCGGTTGCCAGGGGCGGGTCTCCGGGAGGCGCTGCTTGGGTAGACCTTGGAACTGGGTGAGGCGGATCACAGGAGGAGGTGTGGGAGGCCGGGGATGGGGTTGCTGGTCCTGCTGGGCCAGCGCTGCCCGAGTCTGCTCGTTCCGGTTCTGGAAAGGATTGTGGATCTGAGCTGTGTGTTTTTGTAGTGCAGCCTGTGTGAGAGCACTGGGGTTCTCTGCAGTCAGCTTGGCCTTGTTGTTAGCAGTTTGTGGTGAGGCCTGCTGCTGCCCACCTGGCCTGTGTGTCATTGTGTCCGCTTGATCGTCTGGGTTCTGTCTCTGACTGTCTGGGTTTTGAGTGGCAGAATGTACTTTGTCATTCTTACTGCGAGTGACAGGTCTTTGAGACGTTACTGTCAAATCTGGGTTAGCAGGACCTGGCTGGCTCGCACGTATCTGGTTGTGACTATGTGGGGGTGGTTGTCGGACAGGGTCCTGACTGGCAGCCACAGGTGCCGAGCTTTTCTGCGGTGCACGTTGCTGCTGTGAGGGCAAGTTCTGGGCAGGGACACCCCCTGCATTGCCATGACTCTGTGGTGCCAGAACAGTGAGCAGGTTTGGCTGCTGAACCCTGGGTCGGGGCTGAGTTTGCACTTGCGGCATGACTGTGTGTCTGATGGGGTCTCGTACAGTGGTCCGCACAGGTGACTGCGTGACGACCTGGCCCGCCCGTCTGGACAGTGGGGTGGTGTTCTGTCTTGGTACGCCATGTGACTCACTGGAGGCGCTGTCCTCAGAGTGAGAGTCACTGCTGTCCCCTGATCCAGAGGCTCTATTAGGATAGTGAGGGGTGCCAAAAGGGTTGTCCCAAGGCAGCTGTCGAGACTCCCGTAGGGCAGTGGTATGCCTGGCAGATGGAACACTTTGACCCGGACCGGGGTTAGACCAATACGTTTGTGTGTTGGCGTTCCGTTGGCCAGTACCTGTGCGGTTAGCAGGCTGTGTCGAGTCTGTCTGAATTTGGGCACTGGGCTCTACACCACTGGTATGGGCTGCAACACCATCCTGCGCAACGGTCAAAAGAGTTGCTTGCCCGGGTCGGGCATCCGAACCGATGGCTGGTGGGCCCTGTGACTGGAAACTGTGTGGGCTGTGATGGTTATGGTTTGGTGACAAGGTGTCATTGAGCTGGTTTACCTGCTCTACCGTGTTCTCATTCTGTAACTGATGTGCGTTCTGCTGGCTCGGATAAGCATTAACGTTCAGGTGAACCGTTTGGGGCTGGGCCGTATTATTGTGCTGCTCGCCAGGCGGAACAGTATTGAGGGTTACGTGGATGGCTGGGGGAAATGAACCAGATTGCGTTTGCCCGGTCTGTATGAGAATGCTGGGTCCTGCCGGCTTTACTGCAGGGTGGGGGTTACGTGGCTGCTGTAGTTTGTTCAGATTATGCTGGTCGCTTGGCACAAACGCAGCCCCATTCACAAGTCTCTGGTCTGCACGTGAACTGGACCCACCAGATCCTGAGGCGTTAGGACTCTGAAGACCGTTTTGCTGCAGTGTACCGGTGCCCCTACGGCCATTTTGCAGGACATAGGCTTGGCGCTGTCTAAGGGCAACAGTGGGGATAGGATCGTATAAGGGGGGGTCTGGACGTGGACCGCGGGCGGGTTCTTCAGTGGGAGCTGTCTGAACTGCTGGTGTCTGAGTAAGGTGAAGATGAGAGATTACAAATAAAAGCCAATTACAGAGATGCAAAAAGTGATGAAGCTAAGATAAAGGCTATATGGACATGTGCACACAAAGAGACACTGAGGTATAAAACAAGGCAGTGTTTCCTACCCTGAGCTGGGGGTTTTCAGAAGTGTTTGGTAGCCTGGTGTCTTGCCTTGGCCCATGTGTCCCTGTAACATGGTGGAGACACCATTAACATCACCGTGGCATCGACTACAGTACCAAAAGACAGCCAAACACACAGAGCCATATACATGACATTTAAACAGTGAGGAATGTCTCAACACTGCACTGCTCACACACCCTTCTTCCAGCATAGTAGCAGGACAATGGCGATGATGATCAAGATGATGGACAGAACACTGCCGATGACGATCCCCGCCACTGCGCCAGCGCTGAGACAAGTTCCTGAGAGAGAAATAGGAGAATCCAGGGAAAGAGAGTTATTAAGAGAAGCACAAAGCTGAGGGAAAAGTGAAGGAGGCGCAAGCGTGAAAATCTGTTGTCAATGTCAGAATTCGTTGTACTGGAATAGCCACATGTTTAACAAAGGATTTGTGAAGCCGATGGTGCTAACACCAGCCAGTTCACCAACTCTTCCAGAACCCAACTGTCGTGATGCTGCAGCTCACCGACAACAGTCAAGCCAATCTCCTTCTGTGCTGTCTTTGTGGTGATCGCATTGCTGGCTACACACACGTACTGGCCACTCTGACTGGAGGAGATGGACTGGAGAGTTAGCACACCACCACTCGACTGGCCCCCAGTCACAGACTGGCCATTTTGTTGCCATGAGAACAGGGCAGGGGGCAATGACGCAGAGGAACAAGTGAGCTTCACCGTCTGCCCAGCCACCGCCTGGCCTCCTCCCACACAGTTCGTCTGAGCGTCTAGCTGCAGGGTGGGAGTGTCTGGGCCATCTGCAGACAGAGGAGGAAAGTCATGATGCACAACTGCTCCTTACACAGTACAGGAATTTAACATCTGGTGCCAGGGTAACGTGTACTGAAGCCAAGCTCTGCTCTGAAAAAAATACAATTTACTTTTTATTAGAGTAGGCAGAGCTGCCCTGAAGGTTGTCCCATCTTATGAACCTTTAAATACTTTAACTAAATCTATAATATGTGATACAGACTGTGATGCAATAAAATGGGATTGTTATTGTTCCATGCAAAACTGAGACTCCTCATCAACCTACAAAAATAGGTAGGTGGGGCAGTGGGGCAGTGTTTTTCCAGTGGGCATGGAAGCATCAAAACCAGCCCATCAAGGAGTGGGAAAAAGTTGCCTGGTTGGATGAATCCAGGTTCTTTTTCATCATGCAGATGGAAGGATCAAAATTTAGTACAAGCAAGATGAGTCCATGGAGCCGCCTTGTTTAGCCTCAATAGTACAGACCTGTGGCGCCGCTGTGATGGTGTGGGGAATGTTTTCCTGACACACTGAAGAACATTAGAATGTTTGTACCTGAACACTGTTGTTGACAACATTCCTCCTTTCGTGGCCCCGGTTTGTCCATGCTTGGGTGGACATTTCCAGCATCATAATGCATCGTGCCACAAGGTACATATCATCACCAAACTATTGTAGGAACATGACAGAGAGTTGCTTCGGTGACCTGTACAGTCCCCAGATCTCAATCCTATTTTGCATCTTGGGGAAGAGTGAGAAAGGGCTGCTGGCAGCAAGAGCATGCAGCTGCTCAACTTGCAGATACTATGCAATGCAGTCATTTCTGTGTGGTATAAAATTCCTTCACAATACATGGAGCATCTTGTAGAATCCATACCCAGACAAATTTTTGCTGTCCTGAAGGCCAAAGCAAGTGCAGTATGCTACTAGATACGTGTACCTAATAAACTGGCATCTCAGTGTATATATGCACTTTATCTGTAAAGCTTAGTCTCTGTTTGCCTCTCTGTTCTTCATGCATATTTTTGTTCTTCAAGCCACATACTTGAAATCTGACGCAGCGGTCCTAAGCGAGTGATGGTGTAGTCAAGTTTATTGAAATCCAAAAAGGCTACTTAGTGTCTTGAGTTTTTGAAATAAGGCTTGGAAACGCTCACACAGTTGAGCGGAGTGTTGAACGAAACAGTGTATTGCATAAATGAAGCTTGAAAACTGTGATACCAAACGCAAAATAGGTTAGATACATCTATAATAACAGGGAATAAATACAGAAAACAGTCCAAACTTTTCAAAGAAAGTTTTTAAATATGTACAGTACTGTGCAAAAGTCTTAGTCATGCAACTTGAATGCGTGTTGAGAAGTACAGGTAGATTCTTATCTACCATCAGGGGGGTTTCTGGTTGGTCCCAAATTCATTGTGCAGCCTGAGAATGACCTCAAACACCCAATCTCAGTCATACACAAAAGAAGGAATCCTACAACAGATGGTCTGGTCCCCACAGAGCCCTGATCTCAACATGATCCAGTCAGTCTGGGAGGACATGCAGAGACAGTCAAAGTGTGCAGAACAACTGTGGCCAGTTTGGAAGAACCTACCAACCTCTACCTTAAACTGCATGCAAGTTTGCATAAGAGAACTGATGGTGTTTTAAAGACAAAGGGTGGTCCCACCAAATATTGATCTGATTGAGGTTTTTTGTCTGCTGCACTTTTTAGAAGGTTTATTGATTAATCAGTATTCATGGCATTATTTCTGGAACCATCTTCGCTTCATAGCATTTTTCCCATGGTGCCTAACACTTTTGCACAGTACTGTATTTTTAATGTATAAATTATTATGATAAATTACTTAAACGGTTAAAAATAGGGGTAGTAATGCAGAGCTACAGGAGGCCGAGCTAGCCAAGATATTACTGTATATGTAAAAATCTAAACTGTGTTAAATTTACATATATAAACATATGTACACATTAAGTACGATGACACCGAGGAGACGGTGAGGCTAAGAGACACTGATAATAAGGAAATAGGGGATACAGTGAGGAAACAGAGGGGAATCATGGAGAAGACAAAAATGAGAGTAACTCACAGTACACAGTGAGGTTGGCCGTGGCCATCTTTGCACTGACGGGATTGCTGACCGTGCAGGAATACACCCCTCTATCGTTTCGGTTGCCAGGGTAGATCACCAGGGACCCCGCTGAAATTGTCACTCTGGAGTCTGAAGTAATGGGTGTTCCGCTCTTCGTCCAGATCACCGAAGTCTGTGTGCCTTGTGTCCAGGTGCAGGTCAGGGAGATGTTGCCCCCCTCCAGGGCCACAGTGGGTACAAACAGGTTCACCCCATTAACAGCATCTGTGGTTGTTTGGACAAAACCACAGACGTTATGAATGGCCTTGCTCTGATCCCAAATGTTCGTATGTGAAGCAAATCTCTTTGTCAGTTGCAGACTATTAGAACCATCTCATCTCGACTGCTACCACTGGTCCTGCTTACCATACACTCTCATCTCAACAGAGCGTAAGTTTTGCCCCAGCCCTGTGGTACCAGAGGGGACAACAGTGACAGTGTAGTTTCCAGCATCCATCAGCTGGACAGAGCTGATCTGCAGCTGCGTAGATGTGATTTGGATTCGGCCACTGTACTGGCCACCAGAGCTCACCACCGCTCCACTGGGTACCCAAACCCCCAACGCAGCACCACCTGGAGAGATCCAGCTGATGCTCAGCACATTTGAGATGGTGACCAATGTAATTACTGCTTGGCCTCCAGTCGCCACCAGTACTGGATCTGTCTGGAACTGTATCGGCACTGGATCCAGGGACAGCACGATGGAGGAGAAGAATGCTTTAGAGAAAGAGACAATAATAAAAATACACATTTTTACTTTTCAGAAAACTGTAAATAGCTACCAAAATATGGAGCAATGGGCTGCATGAAACTCTCTTTGTTGTCATAAGTAGGACTCAATGAATTGTAAGTACACATACGGTACCGGTCCAAAGTTTGAGGATACCAATATATGCCAATATTACATCATCTGGAAAAGTTCTTTAGATGTGCCAGTAGATCCACAGCAACTAAGATTCGAAGTGTTCAGGCAATGAATGTTTTCAGTAACAATATATCAAAGTTTATACTGGACACTGAAGAAGCAGGACATGAAACTTGTCACTAATCCAACTTCCACTGTTTTGGTGTGATATTGTCATGCAACTGACTGAAAGTTCAAGATAAGGAGAAACACTAAGAGTACTCGTAAGACTAGGCATGGCTGTTGCTGTTCTTGGCGGTACTAAAGGAATTTCCAATTGTTATCAGTAAACAGAAGTCCAGGCAGAACGAATGTCAACAAGTCAAAGGAAGTAGGGGAGAGGGGAGCTGTTGAGGACTCACCTGCCAAAGCAGCAAGAGGGACAACAGCTCTCATTTCTTCAAGATGGACAGTCTGTTTTGAGAGGCAGCCTTGTACCACTTGAAGAGACTATGCCTTTGGCATTTTCACCTGCTTTACTAATCATATATGATGGAAAATCAGACTCAGTTCATATAGAATAAATATTAAGGCCTGCATGGCGCTCACCCAAGTACGTCCTGTTCGTGGTTGCTCTTTGAGTTGCTGTGGAGTCATGTGTGAGTTGTGTTTAAGAGTTAGAGGCTTTGCTTCTGGTCTACTTCTCACTTTCACAGCTGACTGTGTGACGCACCCAGAATCTTAACCAGACAATCCTGTTCTGAGAAACGTTGGAGGTGGGGCTCCACCATGAGTCTGCTCACCTGTCCTCTGCGACCGGCAGCACTGAAAACGCTCACGCTTCTCTGTTATCTCGGTATCTTTAATTCATCTCTTTAACCGAATTCATCGGTTATTGGCATCGCAGAGCAATTAGATCTCTTCCATCCGCATTCTGAGTATGTAAATTTTCCCGGATTATAGTTTTTAAACTGACCGTGCAAAAGAAGGACGCATAGGGAGTGGGTGGTACACTTGCTAAAGAAATGTCCTAAAGAGCAGATGGTTACAAGTTCGTGTCCCAGAAGAAGTACCACCGAATGACCCCGTGACCCTCAACTAAACGACTCCAGTAAAATATCCAGTCGTAGTATCGACGTGAAATAAGTCGTGTTAACATTAGTATAAACTAAAGCTGTGATACAATCAAGGGCATCACAGCTGAAGACTGCGGCTGAACTCATTTTAAGAGAAGATGCGACGCACAGGTGTCGGAGTAATTTATTTGTTTGTGATCTCGTGTCACTGGAGTCTGTGGATATCTGTGCTGTTCTATCAAAACAGGAAGTGCGAGGTGGACGAAAATATGCTGACACCCACTACACGTGTAGCACCAGCGGATCCTGACCGACCAGCCGGCCCCCCCTTGTTGCTAAGTACACAGTATTTCCAACGTTGAGAACTGAAATGAACTGATACTTAACCTAGGCCTAGTGTTTGTCCTCCCTACATGAGTTTCCTGCCTAACCTATTTTTTGGCTCATCTCATTGTGAAGTCCATCATCCTCAGGAACACATTGTTTCTGATAACACAATACGCTGTTTTTGTCGACGGAAAAGGAAATTTTCACTCCGGGAAAATACCAAAGGGTGGTGAAAAAGCAGCTAAAGACTGAGACAGAGTGAACTGTAACTGCCGCAATGATTCTTTTTGCTCGGAGCAGTGATAAATATTTTTACTTTTCCACTTGAAAAACATATATTTTTTGTTTCAGCTCGGTACCGTTAGCTGTAGTTTCCGCAAAAACACCTGCGATGAGAACAAGTTCAAAGACCTCAAGGTAAGAGCTGTACAATGTTATTTTTTACACTGAAGCTATCCAAGGTATTTGGTGAGATTTGTACGTTGAATATATCCAAAGGGTGATTTTACATCAAACATTTAAGTTGAATAATCAAACATTATTGTTGTAGAGGAAAGCGAAACATGATTTTTTCTAACATTAAAAATCTTGCAGGGGGAGATACATAATGGGAATTCTACCACTTTCAGTTGGGAGCATCTGCATTGTGCAGGTCCTGTGTGAGTAAGTCTTTTTGTGCCAGTTAGTGCTGTTAAGATCTCTACTGTCACCATTAGCAGTCAAGTTTGGTTCATAAATGCAAACTTTCCCAATTTAGATTCACCAGCACAGCAGAAACACGTTTTTTTTTTTTTGGACTTTGGGAGGAAATCCAAGTGAAATCATGCCGAGCATGAAAACTGTGCATAAACAGCTGGATCTGTACCCACATCAGAGCCCAGAGCCAGGGAGGCGTGAAGCATCTGGCTCTACTGACTGTGCCATTGTCAAGTAGATGTTAGTGACATTTAACTGGTTTAAGGGAACAGTTGCGCCATTAAAGTTCAAGGTCTGACAACCGCTTCCACGTAGTCTTTCAAGCTAGTATAACGTGCTTAAGTTTTGCCGCGGGTCAGAAGAAGGTTGCATGTCATCCAGCCTCCAAATCAGATCATTCATTTTTGCTCATGTGCACCGACAGTAAATTATACAAACAGCCAAAGACCTCATTGTCTGTGTAGTAATGCAAATTAAAGCAATGTGTAACATATGAAGCAAATGCGGAAATGGTCACAGAACGCACCCCCGGGCGTCCTCCATAAAGTATTTAAAATCTTTTAAACGTTTGCCTTTTGCAAATGGTGGCAAACATACGCAAATCAAAAATCAAAACATGACAATGTTGGTCAATCCATCCACCCGTCGGCAGAAATCACTCAACTGGAGTGGAGCAGAGACTTACGAAACATAAAGCATAAGACATGGTACAGCCTGGGTGGTCACTCACACTACCTGTTACCAGCACACAGTTAGAGCACATTCATATTTGGCCATTTGCCCAGGTCATATGTCTTGGGACCATAGGAAGAAAACGAAGACCTTGAAAGCCAGGAAGATTTTTCAAAAAATAAAGAGATTGCTGGCTTCAAAACTTGATCCCGACAAGCCAGAAGCTGTGATGTATCTATATTACGCACTGCTCCACCATGTCAGTCTGCCTGCAAAATTCATAACTCCTTTAATAAAGAATCGCTGTACTGCTGTGTCAAATGAAGCACATAGGTCTAGTTGTACAAGTATTACAATGTGACCCCTGAAGAGAGGAAAGAATAATTTATCAGTCACACTAGTGCAGTATCTCCACTACAGTAGGTAGGTCTAAAACTAGACTAAAAATGTTTCAACAATACTCCTGTCAAGCTGTCACTTCACCACGCCATTCTATAGACAGGAAAGAGATGTTGGACGTCTCCAAACAGTGCCGTAACGTGGAACATATTGTTTCAGTCAGAGTTTGATTTCTTCAGGATTGGTTTAATTATAGCAACTGTTGAGAAGAGAACAAGAAGTTCAAATAATAATCACCAGGTACCTGTCAGTCTTAAAAAAGCACCAGGTTTGAAGAGTGGCATACAGAAGCCAAGTAGACCGTTTGAGGGTAATTGCTGGATCTATGAAACGAAGTTCAGCCTGTCTGTGTGGCACATATATCGCGGAGGTCTCGGACGAGGGTTAGGGAGTATCAGTGATGTTTGGAAGGGAAAAGTGAAACTCTGAGTGTAACACAGTCATCTTGAAACAATGTACAGTTATCCCTCGGCATCCGAATCTAATTCGTCCCTGTACACTCGTATTTTTTGGATACCGAGTGCCTGTTTCCCATCATTTTAAATGGAAAAATAATGATACTATGCTCCCCGCTCATCTATATAACATCAACACATGACGTCAGACTGATAAAACAGTCTAAATGCCTGTTACCTAGTTCGAAAACACTTGGTGTCATTCGTTGGCAGCGTAACACAGTATGTACAGTACAGGACATTTAGGGCATGTTAGGGCAAATTTAGAGGTTTATTTAAAAAACTGAAATCAACTTTCAATAGTTCAAAGCACATGGCAAAATATTACATTTAATACACTTTATACTGAAAATGTTTGGTTTGGATGGATTTACGTAGTGCCTACTGTCCTTTTGAATATTAATAACCTTTCAAGACACAACTCCGCTTTATGAGGAGCTTCACTAACAACCCAACTTTGATTTAGGAGGATGGACTTTGATTTTGTGTTCTTCCTGACAGCTGAGCAGTGGGAACCATTTACGTTTCTTCATTCAAGAGACGCTTTTCTCCAAAACAACTTACAACGATTAATGGCTGGTACTGCGCTTTGCTGATACCATCAACCGAGGTGGCTTAAAACAATACTCACACATTACAGTCATTGAGACAGTCACACAGCAGATCAGTGTAACACGCAAACACCCACGACGGAGCGATTTAGAGTCACAGATGCACCTGAAACACGTGTCTTTGGACTGTGGGAGCAAAACGACACTTACTTAAGTGTATAGTGTGTGACAGGTACAAAAGAGCCGAATAAGCGCAGGTGGAGACGGCCATACCGTGTTACAGAGTAATTAATAAATTAAATCTTTTGTTGTGTTATGATAATAAACGTTAACTGTTCAAGTAACCGTGTCATGTTCGACGATATGTTAGGATACCACTAGTGGGTTTTGGTGATATCCCAGCGCAGGAGTGCATAAAAGCTTGAAAGTCATGATAAATACACCTCCAAGTTCGGGGAGTAATGCATTAAATTTGGAAAATACTGTATATGACTAAATATACAAAGCATGCAAAGACAACTGATAAATGAAGCAAGCAAACACCTATATACAGCTAACTAACAACTAGATATCATATGTTGTCAACAAAATTATGTGCCCTGCATATCATTACTGTTTACCACATAGAAAATAGTACTCTGGTGTAATGTTTATTACATTTCAGAATATTTCAATAAAAAAATAAAATTGGGCAACGAACAAGTGAGTGAAAACCTACATAAGAACTGCCCACTAGCTACTGTGAAAAAGAGAAGATGTGAGTTTGGTTATGGAGAGGAACTTACAGTAATACCCTGCTTTGCAACTCTCCAGTGGCTGGGCAGCACCAGTGTACTTCGATCCAGTTCTCAAGCCAGAAACCCCTGTACGTGGCGCTGGATCAAACTCTTGTTCTGGAGTCCAAGATCAACACTACAGGTAGATCTGTCTCCACGGTGACATGGGAGAGACAAACAGAGGAGCCAACCAACACGAGGGTGAGAATAGCGGAGTTTCCGTCCGGCACATCCAGCCCTGATCCTCGCATAACTGTGGCCGTGGAAGGACCATACCTGAGATTGAGAGTTACAAAGTTCCGCAAAGAGGACTGCGGGATTTATACGGTGCGTGTCACCGACAACGACGGAAATGAGGAGTCGACCCAGCGAACCGTCAGAGAAGCAGGTGAGAGTGCAGGTTGTCGGAGGGCTGCTAGCTGTGCGTCTTACTTAACGTTACCAATCTTACTCCTCGCTCACTCGACTGAGAAATTCACTTTGGTTTTAAATATTTTCTATTGCAGCATGATCCTGCCATATAATGCTATTTGTCCATGAAAACATTTGATTTTTATCGTTTTTACTGAAACTCATCACTTGATAAATTAACTGAATGAACGACTGAAGGTGCATAAGTCAAAGTTTAAGTACATTTGCTAGAATCTAGCGTGCTAATAATCGGCAATGTCACACACTGTCAAAGTTTCCACAAACGCGTAAAAAATGTGTTGCAATACCTCAAACACAACGAGAATCAAAGCATCATTCACAAAAAATTCAAACTTGTCTCTAAAGCATGGTTTCCACACAAAAACCACCTGTTACCTTAATAACTCCATAAGACGAATGAAGGAGTCAGGTGACAGGTGTTCCCCGCTCCTCTGCAGTCCTTCCCGGAGCGCCTGTGGGTCTTGTGCAAACGGCCGACCAAGGACAGACAGACGCTCTGCGTTCAAAAGGAAGGAATGTGTGTAAAGGAATATATAAAACATGTAACCATTTGAAAGGAACGTCAAAATGCTATATACGTTGTGGATCAACAATGTGTGTGCCTGGATCTTTCAAGCTGGATTTAAATAAATCATTTTTTTTCAATTTTAATATATTCAAATATTTCAAAATCTCAGAACAGTTGCCTGTAAAGCTGGAGTTCTACTAGCATAGGCTCCGTCTGTTATCTGGGTTGGGTTGGCTTATATGGAATAAGGATGTCTCAGACATACTGCGGTGCTAGTCTACATAAAGCCATGAGTTATTAGTCTCATTTTAGAGTTTGCTACTAAAAAAATCTAATAGGCAATCAAAGGGCGAGTGTGACACAGTATGTTCTTATGTCTCATAAGGACTCCTGCAGTGGTATGAACCTTAAAGATGAATTAGAGACAGCAGAAACTAATGGGGTGCAATATTAGAATTCTGTCTCCAGAGCATACACCAGGTTTTGGCATGTTAATTTGGTGATATTTACAAGGAAAAATGTCTCTTAGTCACATATTTTGTAGTTGAATTAGAGAAAAAATGAATAACCACTTGTCCTAAGTAGTCCAAAGGTTGTGGTAACCTACGTGGTGTATCCCAGGGCAACCTGAACGGATGTGCATATTTTACAAATTTAGATTCACCAGCACAACAGAAACGTCTGAATGTCTTTTTTGGATACTATATCCCTGTATCTAGACTATATCACTTCTTAAATATTTTACACACAGATTGGTAAAACAAAAAACATCCAGTGAGCAGCAGCTCTGGGGGCAGAAATGCCATGTTGATGAGAGGTCAGCGGAGAATGACCAGACTGGAAGACTACAGTAACTCAAATAACCACTCTCTTTATAACAGTGGTG